>CAWUHW010000013.1:1650721-1771219 GCA_963922195.1 Panagrolaimus sp. PS1159 | reverse complement strand
AAGCAGTGGTATCAACGCAGAGTACTGGGAGGGGGTTTACAGCATTTTTTTCGATATTTTTTTGTAAAACAGATTTCCGGATCCACAAGTCTGACAAAATCCTGCCTGGAAATTCAGTCCGTTTCATAAAACCGCATATATTTTTTCAAACTGGTTAATGGCTTTGAAAATCATGTTATTTCGTAAATCCCAGTTATTTATTTCCGTAAACTTTTAAACAAAGATTAAAAAAAAGGTTAAAAAAAAACAAAAATAGATCAAAGGTGTTTTCCGCCACGACCAATCATTAAAATTTGCTATTTTTATGTTAATTGAACCAAAAAAATCTTTCTTTTTTCCAAGTTTTAAAAAATTTGTGAGGGATGTGCTTAAAGCAGTGGTATCAACGCAGAGTACTAAAAATGTTGAAAAAAATATTTTTTTTATTAATTTTTTGAATTAAACTCCCAAAAAAGCATGAATATTTTCACATTTTTTCTTGTTTTAGCAAGGGGATAAGCTTAATCATTATTAGATGAAGATGTGCTTATAAAAATTTTTATCTTTTTTATACATTTGTTTTAAATTTTTTCTTAATTTAACCAAAAAATATGAAAGAAAAAATTTCTTCCAAAAGTTCGTCACGAAGTTTTACCATTTGCAAATTATTTGTGTTTTCTATGCAATGTATGAGACAGCTATTCTGCAAAAAGCGGAGGCTTTAAAAATTCCAAACTTTTTGGGTGTGTTTCCTTCTGATAGGCTTCCTGATACTAAAGGGAAACCAGCCTCTTTCATTATGAATCACGATCGAATCGATCAGCCTGGGTCACACTGGGTTGCTTTATATGTACATCCACACCCTAATAACCATTTCGTTGAATACTTTGACAGTTTGGCAATGAAACCTCCTGATGAACTATATTTTTGGAAAAAACGATTCAGTTATGGCTATAAACCTGTTCAAAGCATTATCGCTGATACATGTGGTGAGCATGCCCTTTATTACCTTTACCTCAGACTTGTTTTAAAACTTAATCGAACAGCAACATTGGATAGGATTTACAGAATGAAAGATCCTGATAGCTACGTTAGGAACTTTATTCAAAAAGCATGATTTCACAATAAACAACAAATCTTCTGGCATTATCAGTAACAGATTAAAACAGCTTTTTTTTTCCTTGTATGTAATTTAAAGTGATTTTATTGTTTAACAAACTAAAATTTTATTGTTGTGCAAAAGAATAAATCTTAACAAAACAAAAGGTGAAAAAAATACTTATTTTATTTAATTTTTCAAGGAGGATGAATGTGTTCTTTTAAGTTTTCTTTCAGTGTCACTGTTCTTTACAAGTGTCCTGTTTGCCAAATTTTGACTTTGATGTTTTTTAAATAGATTTTCGATATCAATGGTGAAATTTTTGTTAAGAGCGACAGTAACACCACAGTCGCATTCGCGGTAATAACTAATCGTAGATCTGTAGAATGTTGTTTTATCTGTTATACTCTTAACCTTCCAATATTTTTTTAAATATTCCTCAATGGAATTTTCAATATCTATTTTAGACAAATCTAAATCATCACGATAATTTTTAAATTTTGCTATATTTTCCAAGATTTGGTAAAAGTTGTGACCGTAACCGCAACAATAACCCACAAGTTTATAAATAACAGTACCGTCTTCATTTGTATGAATATTTATTTGAAGTTTAGAGCCACAAATAATATCTATGGTATTACACGAATCCATTGTAAGAAATTATTTATAATTTTTATAACTCCAATTAATGATTTTAAAAGGAATTTAGTTTTCGATTGGTCTTTTAATTAAGCCACGCCCCTTTTTCCGTCAACCACGAGAACCTTATAGTATTTAATACCACATGCTACACTTCATTCATAACAAAATGCATCCTCGCTGTAAAGTCGGAGATTGTGTTCTTCATAATTTTGATTTTTTAAAAAAATTAGCCAGAACACAGAGTGCAAAAAAACGCTATAATTTAATTAAATATGCGAATCCAGATGAAATGCAGGCACTTGTTGAAATTGCACATAATATTGTGCATTCAAAATTTAAATTAACACCCTCAAAAAAGAAGAAGTTGACCCCTTATGCCACGCCAATTCGTGAATTATCCAAGGCTCGTACTGTAAATAGAGTAAAACGAGTTCTTCAAAATGGTAATGGTATTCCGCTTGCATCTTTATTATTACCAGTATTACTAGCTGTTGGACAGAAGCTTCTAGAATGAGCTCCGCTAAAAAATATTTTTTAGTTGATGAAGATAAATATTATTCTTTAATAGATAAAAATGATTATGACCCAGAACATTTAAAAATTGCCCAAAATAACGTAAAAGATATTTTAAACAACCCTGATTTGAATATTTCTTCAAAAAATGTATATTATAATATGGCTCTAAGAAATTTAATTAAGAAAAGAAAACATGTAGCAGAAAAACCTATAAAAGTAGAAGACACTAAATTAACTGATATAAATGCTAATTTAAACAATACTTTGAAAACGTTGTCTAATTTATTAGAAAAACAAAAACCTTTAGGTATCGAAAACCAGAATGAACGATTAATTAATAAAAATTACGGTATATCCCCAGAAATTCAGCATCGAGATTCTGATATCCCTCTTACACCACCTCTTTCATCACACGGCATTTCTTCCTTTTCGCCATTAAAAAATCAGAATCTTGATTCTGATGTCTCTCTTAAAGCTCCTTCTAATTGGAAATCAGCTGATGAGCCCTTCTTATCAGACGATACACAAGATTCAAACGATCCCTCTTCTCCCTTACCCGATGCTCAAAGCCCATATTTTTTCAACAATTTATTTGCGAGAAAGGGTACGCCTTTAAGCCGAAATGTAAGAGACAGAGTATCAAAAAGAGATATTGATGCGAGAAAATCTGAAGAATTGGCAAAACACTTGTTACAAACACAGGAATATGGATTCAAAGAGGATGGACAACTTATCAGTCCTAAAAGCAAAAGACCAGTAAAAGGAAGCAGCCACAAAGATATTGCTGATTATGCCATAAATACATTAGGAAAATTTACACCACCAGGTTTTAAAAAAATTCGGAAGCAGTTAAATAAAGATCCTGTTGTTCAACGCATCAGATCAAACTCAACAGGACGGTTTACTGTTAAAGATTGGGAAACATATTAATTATAAAAAAACATTAAAAAGCAAAGTTATAAATAGATGTAACTATTATAATATTTAAATAAAAAAATAAATATATATGAATAGTCTATTTTTGTGAAACATATACATAATAAAAAAATGTCAAAATATCCGTGTTTTATCGGAGTTTAAATTAAATATTAACAAAAAACATATTTTTTAAACGTTTTTCTAATGTATGGATTAAATATATCCACCCTGGATAAAGCATATCCACACAAATTAATCAAAACTTGGAAAAAAAGAAAGGTTTTTTGGTTTAATTAAGAAAAAATTTAGAAAAACAGTAAAAAAAAGATAAAATTTGACTCTGGATTAAGCATATCTACATAAATTCTTTAAAACTTGGAAAAAAAAGAAGCTTTTTTGGTTTAATTAAGATAAAAATGTAGAAAAATAGTAAAAAAATTTTTATAAGCATATCTTCAGCTAATACGGATTAAGTTTATCCTCTTGCTATAACATGAAAAAATGTCAAAATATCCATGTTTTATCGGAGCCTAAATTAACAAAATAACAAAAAACAATATTTTTTCAGCTTTTTTCTTGTGTATGGATTAAGTATATCCACTCTGGATTAAGCATATCCACACACATATTCCTTAAAAGTCGGAAAAAAAGGAAGATTTTTTGGTTTAATTAAGAAAAAATTTAGAAAAACTGTATAAAAAAGATAAAATTTGTTATAAGCATATCTTCAGCTAATATGGATTAAGCTTATCCTCTTGCTAAAACAAGAAAAAAATATCCAAATATCAATATTTTATCGGAGTTTAAATTAAAAAATTAAAAAAATATAACATTTTTTTTTGTTTATGGATTAAGTATATCCACTCTGGATTATGCATATCCACATAAATTCTTTAAAACATGGAAAAAAAAGAAAAAATTTAAAAAAATGTATAAAAAAGATAAAACTTTTTATAAGTATATCTTCAGCTAATACGGATTAAGCTTATCCTCTTGTTAAAACATGAAAAAAACCAAAATATCATGTTTTATTGGAGTTTAAATTAAAAAAATAACAAAAAAAGATATTTTTTCAGCATTTTTCTCATGTATGGATTAAGCATATCCACTCTGGATTAAGCATATCCACACAAATTCTTTAAAACATGGCAAAAAAAGAAAGATTTTTTTGGTTTAATTATGATAAAAATAGCTAATTTTAAAATTTATTTACAAATTTTCACGATTTTCATAAAAAATATAGCAAATTCTTGTTTTTTATACAAAAAACTAGCTTTTCCAGAGATTAAGCATATGTACCATTCCTATTAATCACCAAAAAATGTAAGACTTACATGTTTTTTTACTAAAAAATTCATTATTTTCAACAAAAATAGGAAATATTTAACAAAAAACTCCTTTCATTGTAAATGTCGGCAAATAGCTTTGATCTTTGATGGAAGGGGACAAGTGATCAAAGGGGATCACCTTTGATCACTTGTGGTTATCATCAACGACAATCACCTCATTACCTTAACCATAAAGACTTACCGTAACAATCAAAAACAAAATTCAAACGAGAAGAATAAAGATAAGCTGGGATTACTGTAAACAAGGATTGGCTACCGTTCGTGGCAACAACTCTGGAAATCTTTTTTTGGTAAAAGACGTCCAAATCTGTAGTAATTTCATGTGATAATTATATTTGTTATGACAATAAATCATCTTTCCTTGTAAAACAATCCTTTACATTTACACCTCTTACAGTAACCTCAAAGTAAACAGCCTGAAGCAAACGGTGTACCGCCGCGAACAGGTATACTGTCCCGCAGCATCATTTTTTCTTGTAAAACAATCTTTCACATTTACACCTCTTACAGTAACCCCTTCATTACTGTAAACAGCCCGCCGGGCATACTGTACTGCCGGGTATACGGTTCCGCCGCATGCAGGTATACTGTACCGCCGCTAAGGGATCAAAGATCAAAGATCAAAGTTCAAGGTCAAATGTGACCGATTTATCTGTGCATAACTACTGACGGAGAATTTGTAGAGATTAGTGATTTCGGATCTGCTATAGATCTTAAGCACGATCAAGAATTAAAATATTGCGTAATATTTGACAATATTTTAATCTTTATAAACGAATTTTTAGGGTACTGTAACGCATACAGCATATGAAATTTTGAAGAAAATGATAACTCTTTATTATCCCGCAACTCCATCAGAAGCATCAGATGTATGGTCATTTGCGATAACGGCATGGCAAATTTTTCAAAAAACGTTTAAACTTCCAACAAATTTTTTGTTACCAAAAGATATTGTAGCAAATTACGAACAAGGAAAAAGGTTGCCAACACCTGCTTTAGTTACAGAAACGTTTTGGCGATACATTTTTTATCAGTGTTTCGATCTTGACCCGGAAAGTCGGCCAACAATGGCATATTTACATAAAATATTAATCAGTCAGTTTGAATTTAGTATTAAAACATAATTTGTAAAAAAATATTTCAGATTTTCGAGAAGATTCACCATGTTCTTCTACTTTCACTGTTTAAGTCAAACTGTTTCAAAAATAATTTTTCAAAGAACGAATTTAAATTTTAAAGATATTAAAAACATTAATAAACTCGTTTACAATCAATAAACCAAAATTATCCATCAAAGTCTTCTAACTCAATTCAGTAATATAATAAAAAAGGATGGCTTCACACAAATTACATTTCAATGGCATAAAAAAATTTTTGGTGTCAGAAAAAATTATATTTTTAAAAAAATTTGAAAAACTCATTTTTTTGTCTTTTCCAAGGAAAAAAATTCCGGCTCTGCTGAAGAATGACCTGAATCAGTGGTGTCAAAAATGCTGTTGAAAAAAAAAGCAAGCAAAAAAAGCACGGCTGCTTGCTTTTTTGCTAATGCTTTTCGCCGCAAGATTTTTTTTCTGCTAAAAAAAACACAGGTGAAAAAAGCACTTGCTTTTTTGCTTTTGCTTTTAATCGCATATGGGAATGCTAACGTTAGCAGAGAGAGTGCTTTTTTTAGCAGAAAGGTAAAAACAACTAGTTTTTAGTTTTCTTTAAAAGAGGTTTGCTTTATTTTGAATAATAATGTATTTTAATTGATTGTTTTAGATTTTGGACGAATTAAGAAATTTCTGGTGGTGGTGCAATTTCTGGTAGTTATCCAACAGCTTCTGCTGGCCATGCTGGTCTACCTCCATCTACTGCCGCAGCATCAGCAAAAACTTCAACAACTGGAACTTTTGCACGTGCATATACTGATATTAAACTACACTTAATGAAAGCTCTTTGAATAGAAATCCGCAAGCAGATATAATTTTGATTGTTCCAGATTTTATTCCACAAAATGTTACAACTATGGCAGATTTACGTGAAACAATTCGTAAAATGCTTACATCTTTGCCATCAACGTTTGCTTATTCTTATTTTTTTATATCCATTATTTATATATGTTCATATTTTAGACTTCCTGCAACAAATCTGGTGAAAGTCATGATGAAGCTGGATCTCTCTGTGGTTCAGTTGGTCGTTCACCACTTGGAAGTGAACCTGGTGTATGTCTTTAACTATTTATATAAATATATAAAGGTTCCGAATGTATTTGATTGTTGTAATGTATATCTTTCTGTAAAGTTGATTTGTTTTTAGGGAATGCTTTTTGTATAATTGGAATAAATTTAGACTGATTATTGTGTTGGTTTTTGGGGTACTGTATTTAAAAGGACACTACAAAAAAGAACTAAACAATAAAAAAAAACTTTTTTTCTTTTCCCTTGTGCTAAAGAAAGCACTCTCTCTGCTTTTTTTAGCATTCTCTTATGTTTTAGAAAGCACTTGCTAAAAATGGCAGTGCTTTTTTTCACCTATGTTTTTTTTAGCAGAAAAAAATCCCGTTGCGAAAAGCGTTGTTAAAGAAAGCAAAAAAAAATTTGCTTTTGCTTTCAAAAAAAAGCATTTTTGACACCACTGGACCTGATAAAATAAAAAATCTTTTATTGTAAACATATTTTAAGGCGAATGGCGTCCAGAGGTCACGAAACGCCTTCTGCAGGTAAACACAAATTTTAGATTTACAACATTTTATATTATTTATTTATATTATTAATTTACCACTTATTATTTTTGTAATTTTTATTAAAAAATTTTTTACAGTTTTTTAGGCTTTTAAAAAATACTTAAACAAGAAAACATTGTGTATTGAAATAACAGTAAAAAAATGTACAAACGATATTTTTAATTACAATTAGTAAAGTTTCTGAACTCTTTTTTAAAATTAAAACTTTGTTTAAAATGATTGCTGGAATGAGAGTACTGACTTGATTTCTTTTATATCCAAATAAATACCAAACATGTTTTCGAAGAAGATCGTTTGTAGCCAAAATAAACCAAACAGGGGCTAAAGTGCTTATATCAGCTAAAACATATTGGGTGAGTAGTTATGCACAGGTAAAATGACCAAATTTGACCTTGAACTTTGATCTCTTAGCTCCTACGGTAGCTTACGGTAACTCCCTGTAACTCACAGTAAGCTTTTGGATACGTTTGAATTTTTTGTTTTGCAGGGTTACTGTAAGTCTTTATGGTGGAGGTAATGAGGTGATTGTCTTTGAAGATAGCCCCAAGTGATCAAAGGATATCCCCTTACTTGGTCATCAAGGATTAAAGCTATTTGCCGACATTTAAACGCATGTTAACTGGAGACAAATTTTATGGAATTGCAGTAATTGTTGATTACAGCAGCTTACAATAGTTAGCCCTTGTTTACAGTAATCCTAGCTTATGGTAATTCTTGCAATCCTTCGTTTGAATTTTTGTTTTAGCTGTTACGGTAAGACTTTATGGTGAAGGTAATGAGGTGATTGTCTTTGAGGATAACCCCAAGTGATTAAAGGAGATCCCCTTACATGGTCATCAAAGATCAAAGGTGTTTGCCGACAATTAAAATGAAAGGAGTTTTTGTTAACTATTTCTTGTTTTTTTGTTGAAATTAGTGAAATTTTTCAGTAAAAAAACATGTAAATCTTAGATTTCTATTGGTTTAATGGGAATGACACATGTACTTAATCTCTGGATAAGCTAGGTTTTTTTTGTATAAAAACAAGAAATTGCTTTATTTTTTTCATAAAAATCGTGAAAATTTGTAAATAAATTTTAAAAATAACTATTTTTATCATAATTAAACCAAAAAATTTCCCTTTTTTACTTAGTTTTAAGGAATCCGTGTGGATATGCTTAATCCCGAGTGGATATACTTAATCCACACACAAGAAAAATGTTGAAAAAATATTGTTTTTTTATTTTTTAATTCGAACTCCTATAAAGTATGAATATTTTGACATTTTTTCTTGTTTTAGCAAGAGGATAAGCTAAATCCGTATTAGCTGAAGATATGCTTATAAAAATTTATATCCTTTTTTACTATTTTTTAATGAAAAATATATAAAAAATCGTTTTTTTTTGTGTATTTAGGGATTTGAGGGGATATGCTTAATCCGTGGATATGATAAAAATGAAGAAAATGTTGTTCTTTTACTCCTTTTTCAGCCTTAATAATAATCAAACATGGATATTTTGGTTTTTTTTTTGCTGTTTTTACAAGCGGATATGCTTAATCCCTGTTAGCTGGAAATTGAATTATAAAATTTTATATTTTTATTGCTATATTTTTAGCGAAAATGTTGAAATTTTAGGTTTTTTTCTTGTTTTTAATGTGAGATAATAGGGGATAAGCTTAATCTCGTACAAGCTGAAAATTTGGATATCAACTTTTTGTCTGTTTTGCATTGTTTTTGTATGTAATTAAATCAAATTCATTTGCAAAAAAATTATGGGATTACCTTAATCCCCCACAACAGATATTCTTAATCCGTTTGGATATGTTTAATCCCTGTTTTGAGTGTTTGAGTTATCTCAAAATAGAAACCTTATTAGTATTAAATATCCAAAGAGAAGGATTCGTTAATTATGTATCAGTTGCGAAACAATTAAATAATAGTCATCAATTTCAAAAAATCAATGACTCTTCCAAACTACAACATCTGTATTTTACTCTCCTTCTTTTCTAAACTTTCAAATTTTCCTTTCTACAAAATATAAAAAATACCAAAAATGTTTAAAAATTGGACTTTTTTTTATTAAAATAGTAAAATTCTCTGATAGCGTGCAATATGTATACATACACGTATTAACTGTACAGTAATATCTCTGTAAAAATAGTAATTTTTGGATAAATTTATGTTTTTTAAATGGAAAATTCTGTAAAAAGTGCTAAAAAGATATAATGAAAACTATAAAATCGTAAAATAAATATAACTTTTACGATTCCAAAATTTTTTGAATCCTTTTAGATTCAAATTCAACACGGATAAATTTTTGATACAAAATTCTGCCGTGTTTTTCTGTAAAAAAAAATAAAAAAAATGTTAAAATAATAATATATAATACAAATCTTCCGTTATCTTAAATCCAGTGTTTTTAAATATAAACAAAATATTCAAAAAAATTTGGTGAAAACAGTTTTCTCTTTTTCCGATTTGTTAAACCCACAAGTTTTTTAAAACATGAGTTCTACGCTCCAAATACCTTCCCCTTAGAGTTTAGCGCTCCAAGGTCAAATACCAGCGAAAAAAGTATTTTTAAAAAAAGACAGAAAAGTTTAGTTGCGATTTGATGGAGAGAAGGTATTTGACCTTGTCAGCTATCTATGAAGATGACCCAGCTTAACCAATGGAGGAGGTTACATTTAAATGTTCTTAGCTTTTCCTGTTAACGATCAAGAAAACTATTTTGCTTTGCTCGTAGTGTCTAGAATGTTGATAAAAAATGCAGAAAATTATTAAAAAAAAAACTTAATTTTCTAAAACGCTCCCTATTAATTTTCATACTTTTGTTCGGGAAATTAGGAATCTTCACAATTTGCTAGTCATTTGTGTTTTCTGTACAATGCATGAGACAGTTATTCTGCGAAAAGCGGAGGTTTTAAAAATTCCATACTTTTTGGGTGTGTTTCCTGTTGATAGGCTTCCAGATACTAAAGGAAAACCAGCGTCTTTCATTATGAATCACGATCGAATCGATCAACCTGGGTCACACTGGGTTGCTTTATATGTACATCCACACCCTTATAACCATTTCGTTGAATACTTTGACAGTTTGGCAAAGAAGCCCCCTGATGAGCTTTATTTTTGGAAAAAACGATTGAGTTATGGCTTTAAACCTGTTCAAAATATTTTTGCTGATACCTGTGGTGAGCATGCTCTTTATTACCTTTACCTCAGACTTGTTTTAAAACTTAATCGAACAGCAACGTTGGATAGGATTTACAGACTGAAAGATGCTGATAACTATGTTAAAAAGTTTATTCAAAAAGCATGATTTTCCAGCAAACAACAAATTTTTTTAACATCTTCTGTAAAAGATTAAAACAATTTTTTCCCTTGTATGTAATTTAAGTAATTTTATTGTTTAAAACACTAAAATTTTATTAAAAGAATAAATCTTAATAAAACAAAAAGTAAAAAATACTTATTTTATTTAATTTTTAAAAGGAGGATTTTTTTTCTTTCAGTGTCACTGTTCTTTACAAGTGATCTGTCTGTCAAATTTTGCTGTTTTTTAAACAAATTTTCGATATCAATAGTGAAATTTTTATTGAGAGTAATAGTAACACCACAATCGCATTCGCGGTAATAACCAATCATAGGTCTACAGAATGTTGTTTTATTTGTTATACACTTAGCCTTCCGATATTTTTTTAAATATTCCTCAGTGGAGTTTTCAATATTTATTTTAGACAAATCTAAATTATCACGATAATTTTTAAATTTTGCTATATTTTCCAAGATTTGGTAAAAACTGTGACCGTAGCCGCAGCAATAACCCAAAAGTTTAACAGTACCGTCTTCATTTGTATGAATATTTTTTTGAATTTTAGAGCCACAAATATCTATAGTACTACACGAATTCATTGTTAGAAATTATAAGTAACTATTCATTTAAATTTCATCCGATTCACAACCCCCTTCACTTTCACTTTGGTCCTCTGATGTGCTTGAACAACTGCCGGAATATTCTTTATGTTTAATGTAGTGTTTTTTAATAATGATTTTGTCCATTGTTATTTCAAATTTATCGTAGAGGTAGTGTTTAAACCCACACCCCCATTTATATCGAGAATTTCCATCATCGTAATATTTAATATTAAAATTCTCATACAAAAACTGGAAAATAGGAAATGATAAACTCAGTTTTATCAAATCTACTTCTTTTCTGTATCATCTGAGTTTACCAATTTTCTCTAAAAGCAGATAAAATTCCTTTGCATCTTCACAACAGTTACCATTAATTAAGTTTTCGCCATTTTTATGGATTATTCTGAAAATTGCATGTTTTCTGCTACCATCTTTCTCATACGTTGACATCTTTATAACTCCAAATAATTTTAAAAGATTTTCAATTGATCTATTAATTAAGCCACGCCCTTTTTTCCAGCAACCTAGTTCCCCGCCAAAAACATTATGGTATTTAATACCACATGCTTCACTTCATTCATAACAAAATGCATCATCGTTGTAAAGTCGGAGATTGTGTTCTTCACAATTTTGATTTTTTAACGAAATTAGCCAAAACACAGAGTTCGAAAAAACGGTTTAATTTAATTAAATATGCAAATCCAGATGAAATGCAGGCACTTGTTGAAATTGCACATAATATTGTACATTCAAAATTTAAATTAACACCAGCAAAAACGAAAAAACTCACTCCTTATGCCACACCCATTCGTGAATTATCCAGAGCTCGTACTGTAAATACAGTAAAAAGAGTCCTTCAAAATGGAGATGGTATTCCGCTGGCATCTTTATTATTACCAGTATTACTTGCTGTTGGACAGAAGCTTTTAGAATGAGCTCCGCTAAAAAATATTTTTTAGTTGACAAGGATAAATATTATTCTTTAATAGATAAATATGATTATGACCCTGAACATTTAAAAATTGCCCAAAATAACGTAAAAGATATTTTAAGAAATCCGGATTTGAATATTTCTTCAAAAAATGCATATTATAATATGACTTTAAGAGATTTAATTAAGAAAAGAAAACATGTAGCAGAAAAACCTATAAAAGTAGAAGACACTAAATTAACTGATATAAATGCTAATTTAAACAATACTTTGAAAACGTTGTCTAATTTATTAGAAAAACAAAAACCTTTAGGTATCGAAAACCAGAATGAACGATTAATTAATGAAAATTACGATATATCCCCAAAAAATCAGCACTTAGATTCTGAGATCTCTCTTACAACTCCTCTTTCATCACACGGCATTTCTTCTTTTTCGCCATTAAAAAATCAGAATCTTGATTCTGATGTCTCTCTTAAACCTCCTTCTAATTGGAAATCAGCTGATGAGCCCTTCTTATCAGACGATACACAGGATTCAAACGATCCCTCTTCTCCCTTACCCGATGCTCAAAGCCCACCCGATGCTCAAAGTCCATATTTTTTCAACAATTTATTTGCAAGAAAGGGTACGCCTTTAAGCCGAAATGTAAGAGACAGAGTATCAAAAGGAGATATTGATGCGAGAAAATCTGAAGAATTGGCGAAACATTTGTTACAAACTCAGGAATATGGATTCAAAGAGGATGGACAACTTATCAGTCCTAAAAGCAAAAAACCCGTAAAAGAAAGTAGCCACAAAGATATTGCTGATTATGCCATAAATACATTAGGAAAATTTACACCACCAGGTTATAAAAAAATTCAGAAGAAGTTAAATAAAGACCCTGTTGTTCAACGTATCAGAGCAAACTCAACAGGACGATTTACTGTTAAAGATTGGGAAACATATTAATTTAAAAAATACATTAAAAACTAACGTTAAAAAGAGATGTAATTATTACAACGTTCTAATAAAAAAATATATGAATAGCCAACTTTTTGTGATACATAAACATAATATTCGCCAAATCCTTAAGAATTTAAACAATTGCTTTACTTCCTTTTCCATAATGTTTAAGTAAAATAAAAGAAATGGTTAGTTTTTTTTTGTTTTACATAAACGTTAGCTATATCTTTTCAAATATTTCCCAGTAGTTCAGTGGTGAGAGCGTTGTACTGACACCTGCAGTAGTGCATAACTACTGCTGTCGTCGGGAGTTCGAACCCTCGGGGAACGATTTTTTTGAAAAAACTACATGCACAAAACGTGATTAAAAATGTTAGGATGTGGAAGCATATATTAAAAATTACTTATACGTTAACAGAAAGAATTAAGATATTTAAATGTAGAGAAATTAGCTTAAGTTTATTGTTTTAGTCTTCCAAATTAAAAGAAGAGCATAACCATTTTACGAAATTACTTTCAAAACGATTATTTACTGATGTAATTATGTTGTAAAACTTTTTAAAGATTACTCTTTTGTATAAAAAATACAAAGAAACTGGTAGCTTTATGGACAATAATGATGATTTTTGAGGGCAAACTGTTTGAAAAATAAATGTGTAATCGTAAAAGTTATATTTATTTTACGATTTTATAGTTTTCATTATATCTTTTTAGCACTTTTTACAGAATTTTCCATTTAAAAAACATAAATTTATCCAAAAATTACTATTTTTACAGAGATATTACTGTACAGTTAATACGTGTATGTATACATATTGCACGCTATCAGAGAATTTTACTATTTTAATAAAAAAAAGTCCAATTTTTAAACATTTTTGGTATTTTTTATATTTTGTAGAAAGGAAAATTTGAAAGTTTAGAAAAGAAGGAGAGTAAAATACAGATGTTGTAGTTTGGAAGAGTCATTGATTTTTTGAAATTGATGACTATTATTTAATTGTTTCGCAACTGATACATAATTAACGAATCCTTCTCTTTGGATATTTAATACTAATAAGGTTTCTATTTTGAGATAACTCAAACACTCAAAACAGGGATTAAACATATCCAAACGGATTAAGAATATCTGTTGTGGGGGATTAAGGTAATCCCATAATTTTTTTGCAAATGAATTTGATTTAATTACATACAAAAACAATGCAAAACAGACAAAAAGTTGATATCCAAATTTTCAGCTTGTACGAGATTAAGCTTATCCCCTATTATCTCACATTAAAAACAAGAAAAAAACCTAAAATTTCAACATTTTCGCTAAAAATATAGCAATAAAAATATAAAATTTTATAATTCAATTTCCAGCTAACAGGGATTAAGCATATCCGCTTGTAAAAACAGCAAAAAAAAAACCAAAATATCCATGTTTGATTATTATTAAGGCTGAAAAAGGAGTAAAAGAACAACATTTTCTTCATTTTTATCATATCCACGGATTAAGCATATCCCCTCAAATCCCTAAATACACAAAAAAAAACGATTTTTTATATATTTTTCATTAAAAAATAGTAAAAAAGGATATAAATTTTTATAAGCATATCTTCAGCTAATACGGATTTAGCTTATCCTCTTGCTAAAACAAGAAAAAATGTCAAAATATTCATACTTTATAGGAGTTCGAATTAAAAAATAAAAAAACAATATTTTTTCAACATTTTTCTTGTGTGTGGATTAAGTATATCCACTCGGGATTAAGCATATCCACACGGATTCCTTAAAACTAAGTAAAAAAGGGAAATTTTTTGGTTTAATTATGATAAAAATAGTTATTTTTAAAATTTATTTACAAATTTTCACGATTTTTATGAAAAAAATAAAGCAATTTCTTGTTTTTATACAAAAAAAACCTAGCTTATCCAGAGATTAAGTACATGTGTCATTCCCATTAAACCAATAGAAATCTAAGATTTACATGTTTTTTTACTGAAAAATTTCACTAATTTCAACAAAAAAACAAGAAATAGTTAACAAAAACTCCTTTCATTTTAATTGTCGGCAAACACCTTTGATCTTTGATGACCATGTAAGGGGATCTCCTTTAATCACTTGGGGTTATCCTCAAAGACAATCACCTCATTACCTTCACCATAAAGTCTTACCGTAACAGCTAAAACAAAAATTCAAACGAAGGATTGCAAGAATTACCATAAGCTAGGATTACTGTAAACAAGGGCTAACTATTGTAAGCTGCTGTAATCAACAATTACTGCAATTCCATAAAATTTGTCTCCAGTTAACATGCGTTTAAATGTCGGCAAATAGCTTTAATCCTTGATGACCAAGTAAGGGGATATCCTTTGATCACTTGGGGCTATCTTCAAAGACAATCACCTCATTACCTCCACCATAAAGACTTACAGTAACCCTGCAAAACAAAAAATTCAAACGTATCCAAAAGCTTACTGTGAGTTACAGGGAGTTACCGTAAGCTACCGTAGGAGCTAAGAGATCAAAGTTCAAGGTCAAATTTGGTCATTTTACCTGTGCATAACTACTTGGGTGCTAACAACAAAGTCAAGAAATGTTTTTCGGTCAATTGCAATCAAAAACTAAAAAGTTTATTGGGGGTTAAAAAAATTTTATTTTTATTATTTAATCTATAACCTGTTGGATGCAGCTTAAAACTTCTGTTAAAAATACAAGCATACTATAAACAATTAACATTAATTCTTGAGACGAAATTTTCATTGCTGGATTTGCAGAAAAATATCTCCATTTTATTAATTTATAGATTACAAATAAATTTAATACCAGCGAAATTGAAGCAGTTATCGAAATTTCGATAAATAAATTTCGAGATAGCGACATCCAGGGTGCAAAATTATAAATTGTAGGAGCAATGTAAACAATATAAATTCCATTTGGTTTATTTTTAATTTCTACAAATGGAAATGTCCATACAAAAAATATTGGCGTTATGAGACAGAATGCCAAAACATATTTTAGGATTTTTTTCCAAAATTCGATATCTTTGTTTTTTAACAAAAATTTTGTTGCTCTATTGAAACAAATGACCATACTGTAGATATGATTTGCACCAGCGGTGTAATACATAATTGTATAAACAATGAAATATCCAAAACTTTCTGTTGGCCAAGATTCCAAAAATGATCGAATTGCAACAATTGTTGTAAATCGATAAACAATAAAATATGAAATTGAATGAAAAATATAATTTATCGCAGAAAATCCAAATAACCAATAAAAAGAACTTGAAAAATTGTGTTTTATTGAACTCAAAAAAATTATATACAAAACTATAAAATACAATAACAATGAAGGAATTATGTAAATTAAAGATATAATATGTTTTAATTCAGCAATTGTTGGCATAATTTTTTTTGAAAAGGTCAATTTGGGAAAAAATGATTACAACAAATTTTTTTTGGTAAAAACGTTTCTGTTTTATTTAACTCAATTTTTAAAGAATTTTATTTACATAATTAATTTATTGAACATTTAGCCTTTTGAAGCTATATAATTTTTAAAATATAATTGTGGGGGAAGGGCGCATTTACAGACAGGTGGTTTTAAGAAAGTGGTAAACTTTTTAAACATTCGTTTTACGATGACATTTAACATTCAAAAAAGTTTTTAAAAAAGCATTTTTACTTCCATTATTTCCTTTTGATTTTTATTAATTAAAGATTTAAAATAGCTTTATGTTATAAACAATAAAAAACTTTAGTATGCTTAGGAATTTCAAATGTTTTGGTAAATTTTGCATTAGAAAACAATGTGCAGAGTTTTGTGTATTTCATGATATTTTTTGTTTTTTATAGAATTTAAATTTTTTTCTATGCTACGACCAGATCTTAAAACCGTCCAGATAACAAAACAGACGTCCAGAGTTCATAATCGGAGTGTATAACAGCGTGCAAATAAAGAACAGATTTACATCCAATTATTTGAATTTTAAAAATCCAACATTTGTCGTTGTTAATTTTTTTGTTTCATTTTCTGCAAGTGATGAAGCAATACATAAACACCCCAATTCTATATTCGTTTCGGATTTAACATTTTAAGTTCACTGTTTTCACACATTAAAATTTAATTATAGTTGTTAGAAAAATATGTTTTTTGGTTGATATTTTTGCAGTTTAAAATATTAAACTGGTAAGTCAAATTTTTCCAGAAGATTATGGAAAAATTCAAAGACACCTTCAACATTATTGGACAAAAATAATATTTGTGAGTAGTAAAATAAAGTTGAAGTGATTTGTCCATCAAAAAATGCTTATAAATAACTCTTTAATTAAATGCTGAAAATAATTCATTGCCAAATCGAAAGAAAAATGAAAATTTTTATCAAAAGTTCTAGCATATTAGCTAAATTTTTATTCAAAAATAATTAACATCAACAAAAAACGCATGTACAATTAAACAAAAATATTACTTCTGCATCGTACCAGTAAGAGATTTTCTTTCTGGAGCTTTTGGAGTATCACCATATTCATTCATTGTACTAACTTTAGGTTTGATTGAAAGTACAATATAGCATATAGCAGCTCCAAAGAGCATTGCAAACACAAAAGCAAAAATGCCAAGTGCAAACGTTGCAACTTTCCATTGATCAGTTTCATGGCCGTTGTCTTCAGTGGTAACTTTTTCTGTCATAGTTGAAGAGATTGGAGTGGTTGTTGTTGTTGGAATGAAAGGAGTTTGTGTAGTGAAAGTTGGAGTATAAAGATTTTTGTGATATTCAAAAATCTTTTTGCAACTAATATTCCATGGGAGCACATCAACAGGATTACATACAAATGGAATAGGATATCGATTTTCTTGCCGAATACAGAATGTAAGATTATTTTCATCTTTCAAGACCACTGTCATAACCGGAAGAGAGCAAAAATACCAAGCCTTGGACTGAAAAAAAAAGATTTTTAGCCAGCAGAAAAGTCATACAATATATTTTTTTAACTTGTTTTTTAAGCACCTAATTTATTTTATCTATATATATGTTGGGAACCGTCGGTTTTCCAACTCCGACAGAGACAAGCTTTCGGTTCTCGAGAGCCGACGTCGGACTTGGGGAACCGACTACCTTTGTTCCTCAAGTCCGACGTCGGATTTGGAGAAGCGACGGTTTCCCAAATCCGACACAACATATATATAGATAAAATAAGTTTAAACTTAAAGCAATTAAAAGTTAAGAGTTTTTTCAAATTAACTATATTAATTGGTGAGATAATAAAAATACAAAGTTTAATCACTAATCAGTTTTTTGGTTTTTGGACTTACATTATTGTTAAAATTTCCTGTAAGAAAGGCATCCACATTAATATTCTTACATTCAAGAACCATGCGATTCAATTTTGTTGGGACTTCCATGCTGCATTTGATATCTTCACGCTAGAAAGAAATATAATATTAATGCAAAATTAACTGGATTTTTACTTGATTAATGTATTCCACTTTTTGTTCAAGAGAAACTTCTTGCGACGAAGCAACGCAAACAGAAAATACTACGCAAAAGAAAGGTCGAAATTGTAATGCCATAGCTTTGATTTGATACAGCCAAGTGAAACAAATCTAAAAAAATTTATTTAGAAATATAAAAATATATACAAATGACAACGGATAAAAGAATATATTGACAAACAATTGATGTAAACAACTGACCGTTATTATTGCAACTGTAACTTGCCTTTTTTTTTACCTTTCGAGTGGGGCCACTATGTTATATGCATAACACTTTAAAATTCGTTTCGAGAAAACTTCTCTTTTTTCCTTCTTCATTATTTACCAGTCTAAATTGGTGATGAAAAAATAATTGGTGTTTGATCATTTACAATAAACGTGTTGAATTGTTTCAGAGGAGCATATTTAAATGAAGAAAAATGAAACCTCAATGAATTTGGTTTATAAATTTAGATATAAATGTTCTACAGTAAACAACATTCTGATTACTGTAAAAAAGCCATACTAAAAACTGTCAAAAAAAATACGGTTCTAACAAAATACGATACCAACTTTTTGTCCAACACGTTATTTTTGGATACCAGTTTTTTGTCCAAAAATAACGTGTTTAAAAACTGTTGGAAAAAAAGATATGCTTCTAGTAAAATTTGAGATCATTCTGCTATACAATAATTTTACTGATTGTATAAAGAGTCAGTAACGTCTCATCGATTGATTACATTTTAAGGCAAATATAATCAACGCGTTAGCACAATCGTTATCATTTTTTACTTCTCTGATTAAGAAAAACAATTTTTTTTTCAATAAAAAGATGTATGTGTTTTTATGAACAATCTTTTTGCAAAAGTTTCAAAACCTGTGCATTTATAAATTTGTCATTAAAAAATGAACAAAGAAAAAATTCTTGAAATAAGTAAATTGTGAGCCAAGTAAGAGAATTTTGTTATCAGACAAAAACAATGAGATTATTTACATTGAAAAGAAGAGAAGGGGAGGGGAGGGGAAATGTCTGTGCTAAGCTTTTCATAATCTAAGTAAATGTTAAGAAATTAGTTATTTAGCACCACTTAATTCATTTATGAATTAAACACTTTCAAAAATGATTAATTTCTGAATTAAGCCAACATGGCACGCATTTAAATGCACGAGGAATCATGTTCTAAAATTCCGATTCTCTCACCTTCGATTTTGTAGGATTTAAATAATAATGTTTATCTCACAATAAGTAATAATGTTTATGTCAGTCCAAAAATTTTTTTAAAAAAATAGATTTATTTCAGTTTTCTGATAGGTAACTTTTCCTCTAATTTTAAAACTTTTTTTGCTTTGGTCGTATTTCAAGGGTTATAGCAGTCTTTAAAAAAAGTTGTTAAAACTACAAACTTTTTATTTTATTTTATTTTACAACTTTAACATTTTTAATAGAAATATTCATTTTTAAAGGTAAAAGCAAAAGCTTATTCTCAGTATTATGAACTCATTGTTAATTTAATACCCTTTTGTTACGTCTTTCATGAATGATAAAAATGCCACTTTCAAGGCCGTATCCAGAAAAAAATTTCGGAGGGGGCAAAACCAATTCATGGGGGGCAAATGCCCCCCCCCTAAATACGGGCCTGGCCACTTTGCTTTTGATTTGCAAAAAAGGGGAATTTCAGTTTTGCTGATGGAATTGTTGAAATTCTAAAAACCGCAAAAATTGATTGAAGACATTTGGAAACGATTCATTGACCCCTTTTATAATTGCTTTAGAAAAATTTTTTAAAGAAGTACTTTTTTTTGTTGTTTTTCATGTTCCTCCACAAGAATGATAACATGGACCTGAAAGAGCACATAAATATCACAAACTCCCTTCGATTCAGGTTTACTGAAAATGAAAAAAATCACTTTATTTTTTCTACTTAAAAAAAATTAAATGTACTTTGTTGATACATGGTATTAAATCAACCTGTAAAGAAAAAATTTTAAAAATTGCCAAAAAAAAAGCAAAACAGTTAACATTTTTGTTTCCAAATTTGACAAAAAAAATATAAGTATGCTAATTTTTTTTGCTATTTTTACCAATTTTATAAACCAAACCATTCTTTTTTTTGAATTTGTACTAGCTATCTATCTTTTTATTCTTAAGTATTTTATTAAATAAAACCTAATAATTTGCTGGAAAAACTTTGTTTACTCAAATTTTATAAATAGTTTAAGAATTTGTAAACTAGTAAAAATTGGCACAACATTATTAAATTCGAAAAGAAACATCGTTGCAAAAATTTTGTTAAACCATCTCAAAATCTCTTAAAAAGAAATGTTTTAATTTGCATAATAAACTGTTTTTTGGGCGCTGATTTTTCCCATTTAATATTGAACGTTAAAAAATGCCTGATTCTGTTTTCTAAAATAAGAAAAAAAACATGTCATATCTTTTAGGACATCTGTCATCGTGACGGATTAATTTATATTGTTTTTGGAGATTTATTTGGATTTTTAAAAAAAATTTTTGTAATTTAAAATTGAAAAAAATTATTTTTGTTATTTAAAACTGAAAAAAAAAATTAATTAAAGGGGGATCGTACTTTGAAGCATAGAACTCTTAGGAATTTCCATGCGTGGTAGGAGAATTTCATTTTTGTTGGAGAAAAAATGATTTCGAAAAAAATCAAATGCGTCAAAGTACGATCCCCCTTTAAAAAAAAGAATTACAATTCATGTTCCATTTTTTATGGTTTCAACACACAAAAATTGTGTTGTAAGATTTTTTTATAAAATAAATTTGTCAACCATAATTTTTTGCACTAAACATGAAATACAAAAATAAATACAAAGTGCTCGGCATATACATATTTTAATTCTTCAAATTTATTGATGACAATTGATTTTCACTTTTTTTGTTGCATTTTTCTTCCTTCAATGAACCATTGTATTTTGCTATTAGGAACTACAAAAAATGTAGCAAAAAAGTGTATATAAATCAAGTTTTTTCTTTCACATAATTTCATTCAATCTCTTCTTTTTTTCATACCTCTTTTTAAAATTGACTCCAAAAAAATGGTTGCTTCACTTTCAAATAAAGTTGCACTTGTAACTGGTTCAAGTCGAGGAATTGGACGTGGAATTGCCCTTCAACTTGGTGCAGCTGGTGCAAAAGTATATGTTACTGGAAGACGTCCAGAAAATCATGAAGCTGCGCTAAAAGATATTCAACCAAATGGATTAGAAACTGTTGCACAAGAAATTACAAAACGAGGCGGAAAAGGTGTTGCAGTTTTTTGTGATCATTCAAATCCAGATGATGTTAAAAAACTTTTTGAAAGAATCGATAAAGAAAATAATGGACAATTGGATATTTTGGTCAATAATGCATATGCTGGTGTAAATGTAAGTTTTTATACATTCATTTTAAAATAAAACTTTTTTCTGATTAGTGAGAAAGTTTAAGTATAAACCATAAAACAATTTTTAAGGTTCAGGTATAAACAACAAATTTTGTATTTGTTTTTAAAATATATTTGCTTTTAAAAAATAAAAGCGTTCCAAAATTTATTTAAATTTTTTCTCGCCACAAAAAAAAATGAGCGGAATTAATTATTACCTCAAACTTTGGGTAATTAAACCAATGAAAAAATATTTTTTGATTCTATTATTTTAAAAAGAAAATAAACGGAAGAATCGATTGGGTAGTGATTTTTGTTTAACCAAAAAACAGTTAGAAAACCGACACGAAAAAGAAGTCAGACAAAAATACTATAAAACACTACTTTTTTGAGCGACTTTTTTTTCATCAAAAAATCAACAGCAAAAGAGAGAGAGCCTAGAAGAAAATATAAAGGGAAAAAATAGAAGAGAGTAAAAAGAAAAAAACACAAAAAAAGCAAAAAAAGTTGCAACGCGTTTTTCGTTCAAAATCAAAAAATGCATAAAAGTCAGGAAAAAATATTTTTTGATTGGTTTTTTACCCAAGTATCAAAGGTACTAGGCGTTCTATGACCAACTTTTAAAGTTGTGTTATAAAATCATAAATTTTTGGATCAGCATTTTCGGGGAATATCCGGAAATGCAAATAAATATAAATAAGATTTCGATTGTCTTGCAATAGTTTTACTTTTTATGAATTTTTAAGCGTATCATTTTAAACAAAAGTTGATCTTATTTCGATAGTAATCATATAATTTTTTATATAATTGCGTTAGAAATGGAAGAAATAAAAACTTTCTATTAAAAAATATGTGGACAATTTCAAGGCAGGAAATTTTTAAATATTGTCGACCCTGGTAGAAAAAGCAAAAAAAAGTTGCAACGCGTTTTTCGTTCAAAATGCCAATTTCAACAAAATATTTTGGAGGATTTATTGCTTATTTTTGCAAAAGACTTTTTATATTTTATTTTTCAATATAATTAAAACTCAAAAAAGCTTTAAAATATTCAAACAAGTTTAAGAGAGTCAACTAAAAAAATGAAGAAAAAAGAATGAATAAAATGTTGCAAAGAAAAGTTACAAAAAATTAGCGCCAGATTTGTTTTTTTATTTTTTATTGATACGAAAAGTGTTTTTTTTAGTCGTGTTTTACAAATTTTTTTACATTTTTGCATTCTTTTTTAAACATCGATTTTTAAATGCATTTTTGGAGCGTTTTTACAAAACTATTATCAATCAAAAATGGTTAAAATTTCTTATTTATCATAATTATATTTTTTAGTACATCTTAAACAATACACGACAAAAATTTTATGATCTTGATCCAGTTGAATCATATGATTCTGCAAATAATGTTGGACTTCGAAATCATTATATTTGTTCAACGTATTCAGCTCGATTAATGGTTCCAAGAAAGAGTGGTCTAATTGTTACTGTTTCTTCAAGTGGTGGAATGGCATATCTTTTTAATACTGCATATGGGATTGGCAAATCTGGTTGTGATCGATTAGCTGCCGATATTGCAGTTGATTTAGCTGAAGCTAATATCACATCTGTCAGTTTATGGCCGGGTCCAGTTAAAACTGAAATTATTCATAATCGAATTATTGATTCTGCTGAACCAAATGTAAGTGTAGAAATATGCAAATTTTTTAAAAAAATTTGCATAATACAAAAAAAAAATCTTGCCGAGACAAAAAGTTTTCGTTGTGAGTTTTTGACTGAAAGTTAAAATCAAATGATCAAAATTTAAAAAAATTTTTACCTTAAAAAACATTTTTTTAGCCAATCAAAGGAATTTTTGATTCTGGTGAAACTATTGAATATTCTGGACAATGTGTTGTTGCATTAGCAACCGACCCAAAAGCCGCAGAATATAATGGACAAATTTTAACAACTGCTGATATCGGCCGGAAATATAATCTTTTCGATGAAGGAAAATCTCAACCAAAAGAAATGGCTCCACGCTTCCGTGAATTTATTAATTGTTTAAATAAAATTCGTAATCCAGCTGATTATCGTGAAAATGCTAAAATTTAAGATTTGTTGATTTTGGAAAATATTTTTTATATAAAAATAAATATGAACAAAAAAAATTTTTCGGTTTACTATTAACAACGTCAGCAAAATAATGAACCATGTTTTTAGACAATAGGTTTTATAATTTTTCTTTCTTCTGTCAAATAAAATTTCAAAACATTATGAAATTGTTGTGTAACTAAAAATGTAACACAAAACAAAAAATGATTTATATCAAGGCAAATGGGGATTTATTCGCACTAAAATCACAATTTGTTTGCTTTAAAAATTTTAAAAAATATTCAAACAAAAAGTAATCAGCAAAAAATAGAATTTAGTCTATTTTCTTACTAAAAATCGATCAAAAGAAAGTTTGTATGTTAGAAGCATTTTTAATGTTTAATATTTTCTTTAATGTTTTTTACAGAAAAACGGACATACATTTTGCTTAAAAGAAGCATGAGCTTTTAGTTTAAAGTACAAAAAAATGATGTAAGCAAAAAGTGAGGAAAATGATTAATCACTTTGAAAAAGACATTATTATAAAATGAAAATTAAAACAGATAATCTACTCAAATTTGTAATCCACGTTTTTTCCATGGATGATTATGTGCTTTTAACATTTTAATAATTTTATTTAAATGAAATCAAATGACTTTTACATTGGCAACAAATGTATCAAAAAAATGCCAATACAATTCTAATAATTAATGATCACTCGCTGCTACCAAAATGTAAAGCAATGAGTGCAAAAATCTTTTAAAAAGTAATTTTCATATAATATTTGTTGTTTTTTTTGCAATACTGACTGCTTTCATCTTTTTTATTTCTTTAAATTTATTAAATATTCAAACAAAAATGTTTTAACTAAAACATGATTCACAGCCAGGGATTGAAAATCGGGCCGAAAAAGTCGGCCGGCTCGGCCCGGGGCCTAAAAATTGACGGCCGGCCCGGCCCGTCGTCGGAATTTTCTCGGCCCGGCCGGCCCGCGGCCGGCCCGGGCCGGCCCTAAAATATTTCAAGTTTTTTTAAAAGTTTTTTAGAATATTTTTCGAAACCTGCAGCTTGCAAAAAATAGTTTTTTGCATTTTTTCTCATCAATATGAATTAATATAACAATGATTCATAGTGATGAGAAAAGAAAAAGTGCGTACTGCGCACACCACAAACATATAAACTACCAAAAAACAAAATTTGAAAAATATGCCGGGCCGGCCCGCGGGCTTCTTAACGCGGCCCGGCCGGCCCGCGGGCCAGAATTACTAAGGCCCGCCCGGCCTCATTTTCAATCCCTGTTCACAGCATCAACGAATTTTATTTATGAGCAATTTTTTATGTTAGCAAAAAGGAGAAAATGTCATAACAAAGAAATAATCTCAAAACATTCATTCCCCTTTTTTTTAAAAGAGACATTCTTTCGTCGATGACACCTTTAAAATCGATTTCTTTTTTAATATTTTCGAAAAAATTGAAAAAAATAAGACCAAATTGTTATTTAAAAAATGGTATGGCTTTCCTCTTAATTAAACGGCATCAAAAATGTTCGGAAAAGAAAAGTATTTGCACTTATATATTTCTCAAAAATCTTTGTTTATTTTTCATTGTTTCACTATATGTCATAAAAAACACATGTCATAGTCAGTTTATAATAAAAATTAAAATTGCCGTAATTTTTATCTTATAAAAAAGGCTAAACTATTATTGAAATTATCAAAAGTCGAATCAAGTTTTTTATCTTAGATTGATCACATCTGTTTATCATATTTAATAAATTCTCCTATTCGACGCAAAAACTATTTTAACTTAACATTTATTTGTACCACAAAATGCTGCTTCACTTTTTTCAATTAAAATTAAAGCAAGCACTTTTGAAAAATATGCTTTTCACTGATTTTATCAAATGGTAAAGCATGATTTTTGTGTCATCCTGAATTTCCACATATTATAAGTGCTATTAATAAATGAAATGACAATCATGCAGGAAAATATTTGATAAAATCCGTTTTAGAACCCTAATTTGGAAAAAGATTGTATCGAAAAAACATTGCAAAAATATCTTTTCACATTTTTTTTATACGATGTTAATGCAAAAAAAACTTTTTTTATTTAATGTTGCTTTCGATCAATGCAGAATTTGCCATGTCATTTGTATTGAAACAACCTTTTATTTAAAATATCCAAATTTGTAAACACTTATTTTAGCTATAGGCGGAAATAAAATAGTAATACTTTGGTAAAAAAAAAACTTCTTATTTGTAAAATAAAACGTTTTTATCATAGAATGCAAAGTACAAAAGGAAGAGAGAAAACATTGACTCTCTTTCGGCTATAACAATTTCAAAAGAATAAAAGAAATTAGACAGTTTCAGATAATCGACCCCAACATTCTCAATGAAAGCTAATTTTTTAAATTTCGGTTTTTCTTAATCTTGAAACTTTCGTCCAAGAAAATTTTATAAATTAAAAAATACAAAACAAAACAAACAGTAATCGCTTTGTGAACATTGCTATTTAATTATTAAAGTTATAACATTTTCTCTTGATATACTCGAACACTTTTTATTATACTCAGGAAAAATTTCTAAAAAGGCGGTAATTTTGTTGCATGAATTTGTTTTAAAAGTTTCGGCATCTGTAATTTCATTAATTCGTATAATAAAGTGTAAATCATATCTCATATTTTCCTGAAAGATTCGCATTTATTTCTTTTTAAAAATTAACACGTATTTAGTGGCATTTACGTACACGAATTAAATAATAAAACTTTTTTTAAAGCCCACCAATCTTCTCCGCTTTTGTTTTTTAAAGGGTACATATTTAAAAAGATGATTAGAAAAAGCAAGCGTACACAACTGCAAGCAAAGAAAGAAAACCACAACGATGTGCTGGATAAACTGGCTTTCATGGCATATATGAGATGTACATATGTGCCATTGATCTCTTAGAGGTTTCTTTGTTTTTTAATGTGACCTTTTTTGGTTTTTTTTTGGTGATCAATAAAAACAGAAATGTTGTATTGGATTGGACGATACAATTTTTTGTTTTCCAGCAATGACTGCCCAAATGCACCCTGATATCAGCCAGATACCCTTCCAGTGCGTGTATTCCAGTGTTGGCGGTCTTTCGGTCTTCGGTCCGGTCTTTCGGTCCATTTCGGTCCGGTCCGGTCCGGTTTTTCGGTCGACCGAGACCGTGGACCGGAAAAATTTAAACATAAAAAACGCTTTGCTAAAAAAAGAAATGCAAAAAATATGTTTATTTTGTTTAAGTAAAACTATTATGTTTTTATAAAAAAATAAAAAAAGTCCGAAGCTAAAGATTTCCGGTCTGGTCCGAAATTTTTTCATCTTTTTTCCATGTTTTTCACGTAAAAACCGTTAAACTTTTAATCCAATGAAGAAATTATGATAAAAAACCCAGATATTTTTAACAAAAAAGGTCTTAAAAATCAAAATCAAGGAAAAAATGTCGGATCGGAGGACCGAAGACCGGAAAAATTTTCGGTCCGGTCCGGTCGACCGAGACCGTGGACCGGAGGAGTTTCGGTCCGGACCGGACCGGACCGGACCGGAGACCGAGAAATTTCGGGCGACCGCCAACACTGGTGTATTCTAATAAATTTCAAACTTAAATTAAAAAATATCAAATTTTAAGTATTTATAAAACAAAAAATTAGTACAATACTGAGTTGAATATTGTTTTTACAATGAATGTATTTCTTACATTCAACAGAATATGTTTGTAATCACCAGGGTCAATATAAAGGTAAAAATTAAACAGATATTTTTTAAAAGAACAAAAAGCAATGATGTTTTTATTTTAGCAACTGAAGAACAAGAAAATTGTGCTGCAAATTTATCTTTTGCAGCTTAAAAAATTGCAAGTAAGAATTTTTTTCTTAAATTTTTTATAAGAAATTTTTAAAAAATATTTTTTTAGTGGAATAAAAGAAGTGGTTCTATGTTTCTTAGAATCATTAACCATAAAATGCAATAATGAAGAACTTTCAATAATTTATGCTGATGCATCTGATTTTGCATTTTAAAAGACGGTATCTGACTGTGATTAGAAAATGTTGCACTTTGGTTTAATTTTTAAAAATGAATAAACAGTAGTTTTTTAAATCTTTAACGCTTTAAATTTTTCAAACAATTTTGCACAAATATCTTTAAAAAATCATGGGAAATGCATTAGTATAAATATACAATCAGGATTTTTTTTAAAATGATTATCTGTATAAAAAATATTTAATGTTCAAATTTTTTTAACCAATTTACTGCCCTAATTCATTGCTTTGAAATAAAAATAAGAGAAAATTATGTAACAAAAATAAGTTCAATCGTTTTTTTGGAGTAAATTTAATTTGTTTTGTAGTAAAATTTTATTTATTTATTGTTATTCCTGTTTCCAAAAACCCAAGTTCCAAATTAGAAAATGCGAAACAAAAAAAGATAAAATATAATTCACCTCAAAAATCCATAGATTTATTTTTTACATTTTTTTTATTGTAAAAAAATTCTTTTTTGTAGAAAAAATAATTTGTTCAATTCTTTTTTTTCCATTATTGGCTTAGATAGATTTTAATGAATTCAGTGCGTTGGCTTCGAAATCAACATTATCCCCTCCCTCTTTTCTAGTATTTAAAAAAAAAGTTTTTTTTATCAAAGAAAGAAGAAGCCATTTTGCCCTGCCCATGCTTTTTTCAACACGAGCATGTTGTTTTGTGCTTTCTTTATTGACGAAAAATATATAAAAAAGTGGACGTTCTTTATGCAGTGGAAAAAAGAAGGAAGAGAACTCGAGTTGTTTTTCACAGAGCATTTTTTTCCGCGGTCAACATGTTGTTTCTCATTTTTTTATTGCTAAAGAAAAAATGTTGTTTTGTTTGAAAAACAGCATTTTTTTGTTGCTGTTGTTATCAAACTAAAGGCAGCATATATATAAATGATGATGTTTTTTGTCTTTATCGTGTGAAATTTCTATTTTGTAGTTGTTGATTTTTTTTGAATCACAATATTATATTTTTTTTGTACATTTGTCGCGGCTTCAACCTAACTAAAAATTGATTGTTTTTAGTTTAAGTTCCAAAAAATATTTTAAAAAATGACAGGAAAAGATTCTCTTGAAAATGCTAAAACTGCACCTGTTGATCATCAACTTCCATCTGAAAAAGGTTTTAAATCTCCTGGAAGACAGTTTGATGTAAATTCAGAATGCTACGAAGAACAACAACAAAAAAGTAAGTAAAATTTTTTTTAGCTTTTTGTGTAGTTACAGATTATTAGCAAAGAAGCTCACGACTTTTTACTAATTATGTGTTGGTTCTAAGACATGATCCCCTATGGGAAAGAGGATGTCAAGGAGGAACAGAAAAAGTGTTGAGGATTTTTGAACCATTTTCAAAAAAATGTTGAAATAAATTTTAAAGGGGGTGGACGGTTTGGCATACAGGATGATTCAAGAAATTCTCCCCTTTTTATTTCGCTGGCAAATGAAATAATATTTTTTTTTAACCATAATTCATCTTAATTTTATCCATGAAAAATTATGATTAAAATTTGTATGGAAAAAAGTATATTATGGTTAAAATTAAGTTGAATTTTGAGTACAAAATAATACTATGCCGCTGGCAAATCTGTACTTTTAAAAAATCGAATAACATCATACCAAAATAATAAAAACTTATATTTTTGTAATTTACAAAACCGCAATCCGTTTTTTGACAACTTTAACAGTACTAATTTGCCAATCAAAATAAAAAATGCAAATGTCTTTAACCACTTTTTTCGTTTTTTGTTTGAAAAAACGTAAAAAATTAAAAAATTTATCAGATCGTTTACATCCTTTAAAGTAATTAGTTGTTTTTAGGCGGTGATTCACAACAAAAAGATGGACAACTTTATAAAAAAAGAGAAAACACTCAAAATTCTAAAAATGGATAAAAAAATTTTCCTCTTATTTTTTCTGCTGAATAATTATTACATTTAAATACGCATTACTTTTATTAATAAATAGTATTTTTTGAAAAATAAACTTTACAGAAACACAAGAAATTGAAAACATTTATTATTCTGAAAATCTGACTTCAACACAAAATTAGTTAACCATATTAAAAAGTGTATTAAGAATAATTATAATTTTCGTTAAAAACGGTTAGTTTTTTACCAACGTTTTTTATGTTTTTGGAAAAAAAAATTAGAAAGTTTGTTTTGAAAAGTTAAAAAAAGCTTATTTTTAATATTTACTTTCAGATCAATAAAAAAATTTATATTCAATAAAAAAGATACATAAATAAAGGGATAAAAAAATGATCAATTTTCAACGTACTATTAATCATATTTAAATGCATTTTAGCAGAATCTTTCAAAGCCTCATAATTTTTTTTGCAAAATTTTACCACCAATAATTATCTGTAACTCAAAATCAAAAGCAACAGCGTTTCTTTGAATTAAACTTATAGAGGGCATCAGATTAAAAATGTCTTCAGATATCCAAATAATAATAATAAGGAACCTTTTGAGTTTGTTCCATAAATAATTTGTTTCAATACTGAAAAAAAAAAACAAAAAAAACCTGTTTGTGGGGATAGATAGCTTTATATCATCCGATTTTAAAATGTGATTTTGGATTTTCTACTGTGGCCCTCGAAAATTTCTAGTCCCACAACAAAAACCCAAAAAAATCGAAATTTTCGAATTTCGTAAAGAACATTGTTTTCGAGATTTTTGGCATAAAACCTTTTAAAGAGCTCCTCTAGCCACCCCCAATGTCATTTTCACGAAATTCGAAAATTTCAACTTTTTAGCCTCACACATTTTATGCAAATCAGAAATGACCAAATTATTTTTTGCTGCTGAAAAATTTGAATGTGCATTTCATTTTTATTCTTTGCCATCATTTTTGATATTATCTTTGCAAATCCACCATTTTTCATTCATTCATTCAATTCGCCATCTGTCAACGGTCGTTGCTTGCTGCTGCTGCTGAAGAATGAAGTGCTGCAATTTTTTATTGCTTTTATTTCTCTTTAGCTTTGGTATTTTCTGTTATGGTTTTATGCCACAAGTAAGTTCTTTTACATTCTTTTGTCTGCAATAATATAGCTAAATTTTTAGCGTGTAATTAATGGTACTCCTGCATCTCCTGATAAATATCAAAATGTTGTTCGAATTAATGGATTGGTAGAATTGCCATTTGAAAATGCATCTGAACCTAGCATTGCAATAAATATTGTAAGGGTTTTTTATTCTTTGTTTTAATAATAATATATATTTATTATATAGTGTACTGGAAGCATTATCTCAAACCGTCATATTTTAACTGCTGCACATTGTGTTACTCGATTTGGCAATTTTACTCCGTAAGATATCTTTATTTTTTATATACTAATTTAATTTCTTTGTATTTTAGATATTCAATTCCGTACAATATTACTTTCATTGATTATCGACCTGTTGCACCTTGGGAAGTTTATTCGAATGCATTTAATATCTCTGATTATGGAGCTGCATTTACATTTTATCATCATAAGGATCATGTTTATCAACCTTTTCAACATGATATTGGAATTATTGAATTTCCAGAAAATACAAATCTTCAAAATCCTGTAAAATTAGCAAAAAATTTTGAAGAAGGTGAAAATGATTTTGGAACTTATGCTGGATATGGTGATATTGATCCTGATTGTAAGTATTTATATATAAAAAGTATTGTCTTGCTATCTTTTTTTTTAGTTGCAAAAACTACAGCACCAAAAACTTTAATGGAAATAATTTTAAATATTTATCCAAAAAAAGATTGCAAAGCATTTGATGAAAATCATCCTGTTATCTGTGCTGGAACTTCTACTCATCGAATTGCAAAAGGTGATTCTGGTGGTCCATTATTCTTTAATGGAACTGATGGAAATCAATATCAAATTGGAATTGCTCATGCTGCGGCTTTGAAAAATGGCAGTGGTGAAGGAAAAAATCCAGGTTCGTTAAATTAGTGCTCTTTGTAAAGTTAAGTTTTACTAATAATTATTGTTTTTAGAACTAACTACTTTTATGCGAATTTCTGCATATTGTGATTGGATTGAAGAAAAAACAAATAATGAAGCAAAATGTGTTGATATGCCTCCTCGAGCAGTTGAAGCTTTAACAGAAGCACCGAAAGCAGCACCACAAAATGGAAGTAATTCAATGTCAAAAAATATTTTTATTCTTTTTGCATTTATTGCTGTTTTAAATATTGTATTTATGTGGTGATTTTGTAAAATCTGTATTTTTAGAAATTTCGCTATAAATAAATTATATTTTTGTAAATGATTTTGGCTGTGAGAATTGTGGTATGTAGAGTGATCTTTTGGAGCATGTTGGAATCAAAAAGGCGGTGCTAAAAACAGCGATGTTTCAATCAGAGGAAAGGAAATTCTTTTAACATCTTTTTGACATTTATATTTGCATATTTGTCAAGAGTGTTTTGAGACCCCTTGAATACGGTAATTAATACTTTACTGAAAACATTTTCACAATAAAAATGATTTATTTGGAACAAAAAAAGAGATCCCAGAAATGTTGGATTTGGAGATCAAGATGTAGTGCAAAATGAAGCTCATTGCAACGAACAGATTTGTTCATTACTAAAACCTTACATTTCCAGCATCAGCTTTCTATTTATGCAATGACAGCAAATTTCAAAAAGAATTTTGATGAGAAAGATTACAATCCTTTCAGACAATATTTTTAACACGTTTTTCACTCATAAACAAATCTTTTGGTACAAATGTTCCAAAGAGCAAATCAGACGACTTCTGATTTCAAGAAAAGATATGTATCTGGTTTTTCATGACGGCATTTGCTTTTCATTGTAAAACCTTTGTGTTTTTTTTTGCTGACAAAAAAATAGTTTTGCAACATCAAACTGAAAATCGGGGTCTTCTTCAGTTTAGCGGGCAACTTTTTTTTCATTTTTTCAAAGTTTTTCATTTACAAAAATGTGCCAAAAAATATGCAAATTTTTTTTTACTTTTTCAAAAAATGATATATCGAAGAATTTTACTGGAGAAAAGAGTTCGCGGGAAATGATTGCTTTTATAATTTTTGGACTCAAATTCGAGAACATTATGCGGATTTGTAAATTTATAAACTATTTTTTAAAAACTCAAAAAGTTGCCCGCTAAAGTAAAGAAATGCGACAGTCGCACTTCTTTACTTTAGCGGGCAAGAAGAATCTATGAAAGACTGCAAAAACAAAAAAACGAAAAAGTACATGAAATATGAAAGTGGTATGTCTAAGAAGCATCTATTTTTTCCTACAAATATGGTCAAGCAAACGAGAAAACCATACTTTTAATTCGCAGTGTTTCATATTTTTTCCCCTTTCCTTTCTTTCGAATTAAAAACATGAGTGGACGTCGGCTGTTGTGGCGGACGTGTGATAAATCGCGCGATGCAGAATTTGCATTAAGAAAAATGAAAAAAAACAGTTTCAAAAACTTTGAAAAAATGAAAAAAAAGTTGCCCGCTAAACTGAAGAAAATCCGAAAATCGAAGCTGGTAGATCAGTGGAATCAAAATGGATTCAGATTATAAAATCAAATTCTGGAGAAGAAATTTTAATTGAAATAATTGTTGAAAATATTCCAAATTTAAGAAACCTTTTTGTGTAATTTATTTAATCTAATCTTCGTTTGTGAGCCATGTATATTTTTCTTTTTAGAACTGCTGCTTAAAATTCGAAATGTATTTCTTCAAAAACGGCAAAAGAATTTGCTTCAATTAAACCAATTACAACTCTCAAGTATTTGGGGCTAAAAAATGCTAAAGTAGATTTTGATCTGGAAACATATTTCAATTTTTTTATAAAAGTAAGTATTAAATTTATTTTCATTCTTCAAATATAATTTTGTGTTTAGAAAAACAGAACCAAATGTTCCGTGTATTACCATGATCCAATTCCTGATGAATATAGCAGAAAACTTCTTAAAATTGTCGACGAAATTTTTAATGAAAAAAATCACAAATATGCTCCGCCGTGGATTGCTTTTTCTGGATTGGATTCTACTCGTTGCAATGCTTTGTCTAATTTAAGTAACCGCTTTTCTTAACCATTTCTTTGATAGTTATTGTATGCTTTTGTTGTGATTGTTTTTTATTTTCTTTTACTAAACAGGTGAATGACAGTATTTAAAAAGCAAAAGCAAATGTTGATATTAGATAAGCTAGTAAAGTAAGCAGCTGTAACATGGATCTTGGGGTATATATGCTTTGATATATTTTGTTCATAATTTAGTCATGCGAGGACAATCCAAATATATCTGCAAGTAAACTACCATCTTCTGCTATAATAGTATCTCAAAAATGTACTAAATTGCTCTATGGATATATAGTTATGACAGAAGACGACTGCAGCATATATACCCCAAGATCCATGTTACAGCAAAATATATAAAATTCGTCCAATATAGTTCAAATGAGTATTAGAATAGCATCTTCGAGCAATATCTGAAAGAAAAAAGCATTAATAGATGATTAAAAAGAAAGAACAAACTTACCTGCTCGATGTTTGATACCTTGACCGTCTCCTTCACCAACATTGTAGATTTTCAACCACATTCAATTTTGGAACAAAATACACATGTTTTGGCTTATTTTTTAGCTAGATTTAGATATTAGCTTGCTTATTAATGCTTTTTAGTAATATATAAGGCAATATTAACTGATTCTACGATATTCTACTGCAGCATCAGTTTTCGAAAAACCGTTAAACTGAATATTTTTACAAAAACCAACGGTTACCCATTTTCGAGGTCGTTAAAAACGATTCTGTTAGCTAAAAATGCCGTTATCTTACCCCCAACTGCTCAAAAAAAGTTTTAAAGTTATATCATCAACTTCAATAAAAATATGCATTTCGCCTTTCTTTGGCATTCGATTTTGTTAAAAAAATCGTTTTTTAAAATTTGTCGTCCGGTGACTTTGTTTTTTATAATTAAAAATTTGAATATTCATTTCGTTTTTTTTTCTTCGCTATATTCATTTTTAATATTATCTTTGCAAATCCAACGATTTTCATTCATTCATTAAACTTCAAGCCATCGTTCAACGGTCGTTGCTTGGCTTTTCTCATTCGTTCATCTCAAAAAAAAAAGTGCTGGTGCTGCTAAAAAATGAAGGTTGGATTTTTATTGCTTTTATTCGGTTTTGGTATTCTCTGTTATGGCTTTAATGAACAAGTGAGTTTTTTTCTTATCTAACTTTTGTTCATTTGTTTACCAGCGGGTTTTTTTTTTGGTTGTTATCAGTGTTGGCGGTCTTTCGGTCTTCGGTCCGGTCTTTCGGTCCATTTCGGTTCGGTCCGGTTTTTCGGTCGACCGAGACCGTGGACCGGAAAAATTTCGGTCCGGTCCAAACGGACCGAACCGAAGCCGAAAATTTTCGGTCCGGTCCGAAATTTTTTCATATTTTTTCCATGTTTTTCACGTAAAACCGTTAAACTTTTAATCCAATGAAGAAATTATGATAAAAAACCCACATATTTTTAAAAAAAAAGGTCTCAAAAATCAAAATCACGGAAAAAATGTCGGACTGGAGGACCGACGACCGGAAAAATTTTCGGTCCGGTCCGGTCCACCGAGACTGTGGACCGGAGGAGTTTCGGTCCGGACCGGACCGAAGACCGAGAAATTTCGGGCGACCGCCAACACTGGTTGTTATTTTTTTCCAGCGGGTTTTAAATGGTTTTGAAGCTGACACAAGTGTCTTCAATAATGTTGTTCGTATTCATTCAATCAATAATATATTAAGTTAGTTTTTTTATTATTGTGTTGGGTACATCGAACTGAGCGTTCACTTTTTTGCGTCGTGGCGGGGCAAAACGTTTAAAAATGCAATGTGGAAAAAAAGGGAAAAAAAATTATTCACGCATTAACGACTGAATAAACACATTTTACCCTCATCGCATTTTTAACCATTTTGCCAAGCCTCGATCCAAAAAAGTGAACGCTTTTCTTCAGCTCAGTTCGATATGTGGGGTTGAATTTGAATGACATGTTTTTCATGTTAATTCTTTTTAAAATTTTTGAATTGATACAAGAATTTACTATCCATCTTTTAGCACAAGCAACAAATGCTACTTTCTTAGATGAAATAAAAGCAAATCCAAATGTTCCAAAAGATTTTAAATTGTCACCACTTTCTTGTGGAACTGTAAGTTTTTGTTTATTATTTTTTTCCATAACTAATGTTCCAATTAAATATATGTATTTTTTAGTGTACTGGTACAATTATCTCTGATCGTCATATTTTAACTGCTGCACATTGCGTTGTTGATCCAAATGTTCAAGATGCAGGAATTCCGTAAGTGCTTTTTATCGAAATCCTTCGTTTGTTACATTTGTCTTTTTCAGATTAGATGGCCTCATAATTGATTATGTTCCAGTTGATCGAACTTTTGTTGCGGCGAAACCAGTTTTGAATATTTCAAAACATGCTATTACAACTACTTTTCATGCACATAAATTCAAATGGCAACATTTCCAACATGATATTGCAATAATTGAATTTAATATTCCAAAAGGTGTTAAACTTGGTGAACCTGTTTTATTAGCAAAGAATTATGCCGAAGGAGGAAATGATATTGGAGTTGATGTTGGATATGGTAATATAAATCGTAAGTATTTTATATATATACTTTTATTAAATTTTTTATTTCCATTTTGCCATTTTTAGCTGTTGCTACTGAAGCATCAAAAACTGCAATGCAAATAAATTTACCAATTTTGCCAACTTGCAAATCAAACGATGAAAATCATCCTGTTATCTGTGCTGGAAATTCAACTCATCGACCTGATCATGGAGATTCTGGTGGTCCATTGTTCTTTAATGCAAGTGATGGAAAATATTATCAAATTGGAATTGTTCATGATGGTGCAAAATTTGATGGTTCTGCAAATGAAACTAATCCAGGTTTGTCTTATTTTTATTTTTGCCAAAATGATTGCATTGTACTGGCACGAAGCTTTAAAAAAAATAATTTTTTCTCTTTTAGACGTAACTACTTTTATTCGTATTTCTTTTTATTGTGATTGGATTGAAGAAAAAACAAATAATGAAGCAAAATGTGTTGATATGCCTCCTCGAGCAGTTGAAGTTTTAACAGAAGCACCGAAAGCAGCACCACAAAATGGAAGTAATTCAATGTCAAAAAATATTTTTATTATTCTTTTTACAATTGCTATTTTAAATATTGTATTTATGTAGTGATTTTGTAAAATCTGTGTTTTGAGAAATTTTGCTTTAAATAAATAAAGGGTATTTTTATTACAACAAGATTTTTTTAACACTTAAATTTTGTTCTTTTTGATTTTAATAATTAAAATGATTTTTACTTATTATAACCAAGTTTACGAAGCATGTGTTCAATTATAACAAAATTTAGAAGCAAATTTTGTTTTCATAGGGCTAAACAGACAGCTATTGATTTTATTTTCATACTTTTGAAATTATATATCAATGTAACACCTTTGGTAGTCCCTAAGAACAAATCTTGTACAGTGCTCCACAAAATTATAAAACCACCCCATATTTTGGCGATTCTAGAACTTCTGGAAGCTGAATCGGTCTAATTGTTTCAGATTCGAATTCAGCATGTTAAAAAACCTATAGAAAATGGGAATAAGCCAAAGTTCTCGAAAATTCGATTTTTTTTCGAATATAGAACAAAAATTTGCTCCACAAAATTATAAAACCACTTTGGTTTAAATAGATTTCAATAAGTTATTTATATGTTTTATTTCCGTAATATGTGTTACCAACATTATTAAACATTTATCTATGCTTGTGATACTAATTTATTGCTTATCTACTCAGTTTTTCTCACACAAATTATCAATGAAATGGAGTACTATAGATAGTGGTTGTAAAATCAAAAAATAAATATTTTGAGATGAGTAATGGTCTCAAATGGTTGTATTTTGTTTTATTAACATTTATTTACAATACAGAAAACTTTTCAGCACAATAACATAAAAATTTAATTATTTTCAAAAATATTTCGATGTTGGGGTATATGTGGAGAACAACATTTGGCGGAAAAAATATTAGAATCAGCAACGTTAAAAACAAAATTTTGCTTAATTTTAATTGTATTTATTACCGAAAAGCAAAAAAACTTTAAGAAAGCAGAAAAAAATAGGTTTTCAACTTAGTTTGAGACACATAACAATGGTACAGTAATGGCAAAATGCAAAAACAATATTCAGAATATTTAAATCGCTTACAATAGGTCATCATTTGTCACTAACAGTAAAAGCTAGGTTGAATTCTTAATTAAATTGAATATAAACTTTTTATAAACCATTTTATGGATTTTGGATACTGTTTTTGCATTTTGCCATTACTGTACCATTGTTATGTGTCTCAATTTTTTTATTTATGCTGCAAGAATTCCTTTATTTTGAGCCAAAGGTCCGAGATCTTCGAAAAAGTTAAAATTTTATGCGCAACGCAAACTGTTTGGGTTCACTAAAACTGACGTTACTTTATTTGTCAACCAAACTTAAATTTTCGATAAATAACTTTTTCCCAATTTAAGATAATTTGCATAATTTCATTTCCAAAAGCATGAAGCAACAGTCTTTTCATTTATTCATTCAACAAAATTCAAAAATTGCTGTTGGTGAAAGATGATGTTCTCTGGATTTTTGTTGATTTTATTTCTCTTCTTTTTAAATGTTTATGGCTTTAATGACAATGTAAGTTCCTTTTATATATTTGTGTTAAAGTTAACAATAAAGTCTTTTTCAGCGTGTAATTAATGGTGTTCAAGCACCTTCAGATAAATATCTCAATGTTGTAAAAATTTATTCAATTCAACCAAAAACCGAAAAATCTGAATCTAAACTTGTAATTGTAAGTTCACAATCTTTAAATTTTATCAATAATGTTTTTATTTGTTTAGTGTACAGGAACAATTATCTCAAAACGATATATATTAACTGCTGCACATTGTGTTACTTATACGGATCCAGAAACAGGAAAAATTTTAACGTGAGTTTTATGTGTTTTATGTATTGCTCGTTGAAAATTTTTTGTTGCAAACTTTTAGAGTTCCGATATTTAAAATTGATATACGTCCTGAAGATCCTGTAAAAAACGTTTGGAAACCAGATGCCGTAGCAGTACTAGCTATTTATCACCAAGAATATGACTCAGGTTTTTTTGGTGATATTGCAATTCTTAAAGTACTTGAAGATATTACTGATATTGAACCAGTTTTATTAGCAAAAGATTATGTTGCACGAAAAAATGATACGGGAATAAATGTTGGATATGGTGATATGGATCCAGATGGTAGGTTTTTTTCATCTTTTTTTTGTGCTTGAAGATCTTGCTACTTTTTTACTATCCCCCCTCATTTTATCATTCATAAAAACAACCGTTTCAACCGCCCACCCTAATAATTTATTCAAGCTCATTGTTTTTATTAAGGATGGATGGGGGCTCGGGGCTTTGTTCCAAGCCCCCGAGGCTGGGGCTTGAAGTTTGGGCTGTTCCTAGCTCCCGAGCCCCCGGCCGGGCCGGGCCGGGCCTGGCCGAAGCATATTTTTGGGAGCCCGGCCCAAAATTTGGGCCCCCGTCCATCCTTTGTTTTTATGCAAAAAATGAAAAGGGAGAATAGTAAATAAGTGCCAAGGCCTCACTTGGTGCAGCTGATAGAGCGGTTGGCATGTAACCTGGAGGTCACTAGTTCAGAGCCTGTCCTAACTTTTAAAAACAAATTTCGATTTTAACCTTTTTTTATTTTAGTAACAAAATCAAACGACCCAGAAACTTTGATGGAAATTAATATTCCAATTTTATCAAAACAAGAATGCAAATACAGTGGAAAATATAAACTTGATGTCATTTGTGCCGGAACAAAAACCACACGATCTGATCATGGCGATTCTGGTGGTCCATTATTTTTTACTTCAGATAATGGAAAACAATATGAAGTTGGTATAGCTCATGCTTTGGTAAATGCAGATGGTACTCGACATGATGATAAAATACAACCAGGCATAACTTAAAATTTTTCTTAAACTTTTGATTTTTTATCCTTTCAGATTTTGCTACTTATACCAGTGTTTCGGCATTTTGTCCATGGATTGAAGAAGTAACAAATAATGAAGTACATTGTGTTGAAATGCGAAGACGTAATGAACCTCTTGCACAGAATGGAGCAATGTCAAAAAATATTTTTATTATTCTTTTTGTTTATGTTTTTAATATTGTATTAGAATTTTGATGTTTTGACTTAATTAAGAATTTGAAATGTCTGAAGTAAATACGTTGATGGATTTGTTTAAAAATTTACAATATCTGAATTTTGAAAAGTTGAAAAGTAAAATTCATTTATTTGAAAATTTTTTATTATATGCAAAGAACAATACGAACAATTTTAAGAAATAAATTTCTTTCTTTGTTTTATGTTTTATGCCCATTATTTTAGAAGCAATAATCTATAGATTTTAATTTATTTCATTTTTCTCGAAAAGTTAGAGAAATGCTTGGAATAAAATTTTAAATAGGTTATAAATAATAAAAGTTACAACTTGTTTGATTTTTAACACAAATAATTTTTCATTGCTCGTCTTAAATCAAAATTTGAAAAAGTTTGGATCAAAGATCCATTAAAAGAAGTAGTTAATGATAAAAAATGTTATTTTAATTAGGACTGAAAGTAAAATAGGCCACAGAAGTTAAAAACGACTTTAGATTTTTTTTCTCTCTCGAAAACAAGAGACTGGTTTTAAGCCAGCGTTGTTTATTAATGCCATCAACGGCCTTTTTTAGAACTAGTGTCATTAACTTTTTTGGCGCCAAAAAAGTTAAACTTAAAAGTATCCGGCTTGCTGGCTGGCAAGGTGAAATCTCTTTTTTTGGTCAATAAAGTACTTATTGTTCTCTGTCCTTCAAATAAAAAACAATGAAAAAATTCTTTTTTTGAGATGTTCTTCGAAGGGTAGTACTTCATCTTCTATTGTTATTCATTTTACTGAAAATAAACTTTAAAGGGTGGTCCAATTGCAGTTGACAATTTTCACTTGACCTTTCATTGAAAAAATTTGTACATTAATTGCAAGTTTAGTTTTTTCAAGTTCCAACTTTGTAAAAGTTTTTATCTCAAACAAAATTCAATGATTGATTCGATACAGCTGTGATGGCAGTTTTTGAAAAGTTTTAACAGGAAAAATTTGTCAACTGTTGGAATAGCGCCTTTTTGGCAAAGCGCGATCTATTCCAAAACTTTTCTTATTTCTCTGGAACCTTCCAGAAACTAGGCCAGAGCCATATATAAGCAGCTCTGCTTTTCATTTTAGTCAGTCTTGTATATTGTTCTTGTACTATTCATTTGTATTTTATTCTTGTTGGTTTTAATAAATATATTATTATTTATTCTAAACCGTAACATCAACCAAATGGAAAGTGTCAATTTAGTTGGAACACGTTTTGTTTTCGAAAAACTTTTTATTGAACAAAATGTATTTGTTAAGGAATAATTAATGGCCGCCATAAAAATAATATTTATTTAGTAACAAAGTATAAAAGATTATAAAAAATGGAAAAAAATTTTTAAGTTTTTGTATCAAATTATTGTTGTTTTGCAATCTTTTCTCTTTCATTAATTGCAAGTTTAGTCTTTTCAAGTTCCAATTTTGCAAAATAAACCATTAAAGATTCTGGTAACGCAAAAGCCAATGATTGAAGTTGATGTTGAATGCAGCCTGTTGTTTCTGGGATAATTCCAATAGTTCGAATTGCAGATTGTGCATAAGCTTTTGCCGATAATGCCATCAATGAAACTTTAACCTTTGACATATTTGTTGAAACATAACCAGGGCAAAGCGTTTGAATTGTAATTCCAGAATTTGCATATTCCAATCGTAGAATACTGCTAAAATGATTAACATATGCTTTTGAAGCGGCATAAGTTGCAACTTGTGGACATTTAACATATGCGGCACCTGAAGAAATATTTACAATTATTCCAGCATTTCTTTTAACCATTTGTGGAAGAACTGCAGCTGTAAGAATCGAAACTGGAATCATATTTACAATTGCAATATCTGCATTCTCTTGAAGATCAACTTTATGCAACATAACTGGAACAGCATAAGAGAGGCCAACATTGTTTACTAAAAATAAAAATTAATGATGAAACGATTTTGTAAATTAGTTTTTAATCTAGCTAGTGCAATCATTATCTCATTTTATTTTTTTGATAAAAGTTGTCGTTTTTAGAAAGTAATGATAGTAATCAAAAAATATTGTTTTTTGCTTTTTTCTTTACTGTCGTCCAAGAAAAAAAAAGATATTAACACAGAAAAAGAAATTTGAAAAGTTTTGGTTACTTTCGTTTAAAAAACTGATTTTAACTTGTTACTTTGAAAATTAGTAAAATTTACCGAAAAGCTGCTTTAATCTGTAAAATTAGCTTTTTGGTAAAAACGGAATTGTCTTTGTAATGTTTATTAGTAAAAATTGATGATTTTAGATAATTTGTGAAAAATGATGCGATAGCAATCATAAACTAATAATTTTGATTTTTTTGTTACTATCGTCTAAAAACAGTTCAAAAAAAGAGATAGTAACACAAAAATGGAAAATTCAAAAATTTTGGCGACTTTATTTTCCTACAAATTTTAAAATTTCTCTTAGAATAAGAAAATATAACAAAAAAATTGCTATTGTCAGTAATATTGGTTATCTGGTAAAAGAAATATTGTGTTAAATGTTTTTTGGTAAAAACTAAATTAAACCTTAAATTTTCTGTGTCTTGATTTGAAAGTGATATTTTTACATTTACAACTTTACTCAAAAAAACTTACCAAGAATTCCAATGTCTTTCTTTTCAATAACAGAAATAATTTTCTTTTTATAATCATCAACATTTGCATTTGTAAAATTATAAGCAATTGTTTCAACTTCAATATTTTTACATTCTTTTTTAATTTCTTCTTTCACAGAATCCAGCTTTGTTTGAGTTCGAGAAATCAAAATAATATTGAATCCTTTTTTTGCTAAATCAAATGCATATTCTTTTCCAATTCCATCAGTACTTCCAGTAACAATTGCCCATTTTGCACCACCAGAAAGTTTATGCAAATCCAACGGTGTTGCAATTAAATATGGATAAACAATTTCGTAAATAGCACGAAAGAATCGATAAATAAAATATGTTAAAGCAATATATGCAAAGGTATTAAAAGTACATTGACAAACCATTTTTAAAAAACGCCAATATTTTAAAATAAAATTGGAGAAAAAAAGCAATGGGAGAAAAATATTTATAGCTTTGTTATTGATTTCACAGCACAAATGAGACACAAACGTTTATTTGTGTCTTATTTGTGCTGTAAAAAAGACTTTGTAGCACAAAAGGGACACAACGCAGTTAAAAGCAAAGGAGTTTTTCTTTTTTTTTGACTTTAACTTAAAAAACAGCGACAGCGGTGTTTCTTGCGTTCACTAAAAATGTAGAGAAAAATAACACGTAGTTTGAAAACACAAAGTACAAGAAAAATTGAAAAATTTGAACTGTGAGATAAGATTTAAATTTTAAAAAAAATTTTTTCAACTTTTTGTCATTTTTATCTTTATTGAAGTGGATTTCCAATAACAGTAACAAAAAAAGGAAACAAATAATTTGTAATTACTATCTTTGCTGAAAAATTTGCATATCAGAAAGATACACAACACTATGATTTATTGAACATAATTGTCAAATTCGTTTTTGAATATCTGCAAAAGAAAAAATGTGCCAGCCATGACGAACCGTCCATTTATATTTGAGCTTCTTATGAATTGTAAATTGTATTGGTGTTTGATTAAAAACCAGGAAATTTCTAAGAACAAAAATCTTTAAAAAATACACATCAAAGTACAAAGAACACTAAAGGAAACAATTTTTTAAGGAACTTTGATAGTTTTTTCGTTTCTTTTAATTGTGAAACATAATAAATTAAAATTTTTAAAGATTGTAAAATTTTTACTCATGGGATTTTGAGGTGACTAAAGATCATTTTAAAGTAATTTTACAAGCTTCCTTTTACCTATCTGAAACGGTAATTTTGATACTAAATAAGTCAAAAGTGTTTTGGAAAGGAGCTTTTTCCATTTAATCTGAAATAAATTATTTGGAAATAATATTATATTATGATGATATCCGATGCTGTTTTGATAACTGTAGAATCTATATTTTTTACGTTTCATTTTTCAGTTTTATTTGTTTTAATTATTTATCAAAAAAATAAATTTCCTGGAGCTTTTTATAATATGCTTCGATTATTATTTGTATCAGATATTTTATTTTATATTACTGTAAGCATTTTAAAAACACTGTTTTAAAAAAAACCTAAAATTAAACTAAATTTTTTCAGTCTTTTGGATCTAAAATTCCAGCATTTTGTTTTTTTAGAAATTTTTTTGAAACTGATACTATTGTTGCAAAGTTAGAACAAATTGTTACTATTGAATATTTGGTTCCACTTCAGTTTTTGATTCAAACTTTTATATCTTTCAATAGATTTACAATGTTCTGGTTTCCATTCACTTACAAAAAAGTAAATTATCTTTCTTATTTTTTTTGTATTTTAATACAAAACCCATTTTTTTCAACTTCGAGCATAAACGGAGAAAAACAATGAAAAAAGATAAATTTTAAGCTACACAAATGAAACTTTCAGTATAGGCTAAAATACTGTTGAAAAGAACGAAAATCAAATCCGTTTTTGTTCAAAATGCCTCAGAGGCTTTATACAAATTTTGTGAAACTAAAATTTGCATAATTTTTTAAAAATGCGTTTCTTCCATTCTAAAATACCCAACTATATCGAATATGCTTGTCAAAACGGTAGCTATCATTAATAAAAAATCCAGCCCCGGCGTAATACAAGATTCAGGTCGGAATCTGATTTTGTCATTATTCAACTTGATGACATTTTGTGGGTCAAATATGAAAGTTGACTTTTAAACGACGGAACTAGGCTGGGGAAACATGTTGCAACCATAAAAAAAGTTTTTTCAAAATTATGCAAATCTTAGTTTCAGAAAATCTGCATAAAGCCCCTGAGGCACGTTGAACGAAAACATATTTGGTTTTTGTTCTTTTCAATCGTATTTTAGCCTATCCTGAAAGTTTCATTTCGGAAGCTTAAAATTTAACTTTTTTCTCTTCGTTCTTTCTTTGAATTTGAAAAAAATGAGTTCTAAAGGTTAAAATTTAAGATTTGGAAAACGCAATGGTATACCATACTTATTCTAATAGTTCCAATATTTAAGCTAATACCTTGGATACTAGAACCTGCAAGATTCGTTTATTCTCAAACTGGTCTTGTTTTTCTGACTTATGTAAACAAAGATTCAGAAACTTCCAATTTATATCTTACATTTGTGTTCAGTTGTTTAACGACATTTTTTGCAGCAATATTTAATCTTTTAGCTGTAATTAAACATTTTTTACATAAATATAAAAATCCGCATTTAATGCAATTAAAAGAAATTACTTTTCTCTGTAAGTTTTTTCTCAAATTTTTTGGATCACAAATAATTACAAAAAATTCTCTATTTGAAAATTTTAGATATGTCATGTATCCTATTTTTTATTCATCTAATTTTTTGTTTAATAATTATTTGCAGAACATTTTTTAAAGATAATGTAATCATTGCATTTCTTCTTCAAGGACTTACAGTTATTACTATTGATATTATTGCATGGTGTGGAAGTATATCGCTGGTGTGTGTTAGGTATTATTTGCGTTTTTTAATAATTTCTACAAGAATTTCGTTTTTTAGTAAATTTGTACGAAAAACATATTTCATTTTTTATCTAAATCTGTTTAATAAAAAGAATCAAATATCAATAAAAATTCCAATAGTTCAAATAAATCAATCCCAACATAAAATTTTACCACCGAAAATTCAATAGTCACAAAATTTGGTGAATCTTTTTTTGTTATTTTTTGGTTTTTTACGTTTTTGAATTTTACAGTTTGTTTATTAAATAAATGTGTACACTCACTAACCCTTTGTCTGAAAATCCACGCTCTCGTTAAAATACGATATTTTTAATTTTTGAATTAATTATTTTTTTTTAATAATTATAATTAAAGCAAAAAGCCATAATATTCCACTTTGGTAGAAATTTATATATGTTACAACTGAATTTGTGGATTTTGCTTAAAACTGAATATTAATATTCCTTTCTTAAAAATAAGGAACATGTCAAACCCACAAAAATCAATTTTTTACTGGAAACAGCTGAATGATGACGCATGGCATTTCTTTCATCCATTCGTGTTTTTTTTTGAAAGAAGATATTTATGTACGTCATTCAACAAATAAAAATAAAGAAAGCACTCCATCAAGTTTAACGCTTGATCTTTTTTACCCAAGAAAAAAAAGATTTCCTCAAAGAGAACAAAAAAAAAAACAAGTGCGGATTTTTCAGTTGTTGCTTATTGATTCCCCCATTCAATGGATTTTTTGCTGCTGCGTTTAAACTTTTTTATGATATATTTTTTTCTTTTTTTTGATACACAATTTTTTGTTTATCTTTTTTGTCAGACTGTAGCATTTTTCTCAAGCATTTTTTTTCTGTTTGACATGCTTCAGAAATTATTAGCAAAAATTTTCAACAATATTTTTTACAATTTAAAATATCGCAGTTTTTCAGTAAATTCAAGTAATATTATTGTCGGACAATAATGTCATCTTAAATTTTGTTTTCAGCGTCATTACGCTTTAATTTTTGGGGATTTGTAAAAAAGTCTCATGTTTACGTGCGTTTTTTCGTAATTTTTAGTTGTCAAGGAAAAATTTTCCCATCTTATCCCGTCCTTCTAGTTGGGCCCTCAATAGTTTAACACTTGATCTTTTTCATTTGATTAAAAAAAGCATCAAATGTACAGTAGGACAAAAATAGAAAATTTTGCCGACTCCCATCGAAACGAAGGTTCTTTTTTTTGATCCGATGTCTAGCAAAGTACTATCGTTGGCATTTGAAAAAGCGCCAAATTTAAAAATCTCTTGCTAAAAATTTTTTTGTTTTTCTCGGATAAAAAATTTTTTCACACACTTTCACAAAACTTTACTAAAAACGTATCTTTTTTGGTGATTTTTTATCGGATTTTTAGCCATCCTATAAGTTCGTTTTTTTTCGTAATATTTGTAAAAGAGTGTGAAAAAAATTTTTATCCGAGAAAAACATAAAATATTTAAGCAATATATTTTTTAATTTGGCGGTTTTTCGAATGCCAACAATAGCACTTTGCCAGACATCAAAAAAAGAACGATTTATTCGCTTTCAGTTCGATGTGAACTGGAATGTTTTATAGTGAGGACCTTTTAGTTGCTGCCCAGCCTTCCCCACTTTAGTCAAAAAGTCAACTTTCCATAATTTTTAAAGAAAAATATCTCACAAGGGAACCGTTTGACATGTGAATTCGCTTTTGAAACGGGACCTATTTTAGAATACTCCCCTGGTATTCGAACGTATTTTCCCAAATTGTGAGCGGCCCCTTCCCCGAAAGTATTTTTTCACTAAATCGACTATACTACTATAGTATACGTTATCGTGTGCTACTTGCACCAATTAATTTCTTAAAATTGCATTTTTTGCAGTTCTATAATGACTCAGAAAGTTACAAAATAATTCTTTAACATGTGAGAACTAATTTTGGATTAACCAGAAAGCGTAAAATCCAAAAAAATAAGTGATTAATAGATATAAGTAGCACACGATAACGTATACTATAGTAGTATAGTCGATTTAGTGAAAAAATACTTTCGGGGAAGGGGCCGCTCACAATTTGGGAAAATACGTTTGAATACCAGGGGAGTATTCTAAAATAGGTCCCGTTTCAAAAGCGAATTCACATGTCAAACGGTTCCCTTGTCAGTTTGCATACAATATTTTAAAAAACGCAACCTTGGAAATACTTCCCCTAATATTCTCCTTTGATGACACACCGTTGTTTGAAATTTATTGATTTTTTTGATTTACAAAGAACTTATTCCAGAGAACCATGCAGCCGACTTATGAAATGATATCAAATTCCTCCCTTTTTTTAACAAAAGCTATTATCGTAAAAAATATTACAACTTTAATAAATTTTCGTCAAAACATACAACAAAATTTTTCATTTCCATATTTTATGCTTGAGTATATTTCAAAGAACTCTAAAATTCATTTATCCCAAAAATTGATGAAATCTTGTAAATATTTAAGGATTTTACAAATTCATTTTGGATTCTCTCATTTTAATGTGCTTGGATTTTCGCTGAATAAAAAAAGGGGTTGTAAAACACTAAATTTACGACTGCAATTTCGAATTTTTGATGATATGCCGTTGTGTGATGCCATCTTTGAAGATGCTAATAAATTTATGATTGAATTTAAGCAAGTAAAAGTTTGGCAAAATCTTTCCATTTATTTTACTCCAAATAAACAACAAGAATATGAGCAAATTCTTGAAAGAATGGATTTATCAAATCTTCGTGAATTGGCAAGTAAAAACTATTACAAAGATATTACTGATGATGTTATTGCAAAAATTATGCAACCTTCGCTTGAAAAAATTTATTTTGAAGTAAATTCAAAACATGTTTATTTTAATTTATTATATTATGCTTTTGAAACTCTTCAAAATGCTTCTCATCTTGAGTAAGTTTTTTTTATAAATAAAAGAAACTCGTTCAATTCAATTTTCTAATGTACCATCTGAAAATTAAAGGAAGCGGGCTTTTTGATCCATTTTAAAAAAAAAGGATTTCGAAATATTTCTTTTTTTTCCAACCATCGATATTCGCGATTCAGGCAAACTCTTGAAACGAAAATGCAGCTTCCTTTGTTTTTACTTTTTTAACAAAAGAGATATTTTTTCGTTTCAAGAGTTTGCCTGAATCACGAATATCGAAGGGTTGGAAAAAAAGAAATATTTCGAAATCCTTCTTCTTTTAAAAATGGATCAAAAAGTCCGCCTCCTTTAACTCGACGCATCATGTTCAACAAAATAATTATGGATTTCTAATATAATTTTAGGATTACATCAAACGATATTTCATCGGATTCTGCACTTTCGTCCATAAAATTTAATGCACTACTTTCCACAAAAAGAAAAACAAAATTTAAAGGCTGTAAAATTGGATGCTTAAATTTGGATATTGAAATAAATGATATTTTAAAATTTTGTGAAACTTTTATGGAAATTCATGGAACCCTTACTTTATTATTTTTCAGCTCCCGTAATAATCCTGATTTTATAACAAACTTTCGAAATTCTAAAAAACTTTGGGAAGAAGAAAAGAATATTCCTATTTGTTGCATTATTTGTAAATTTATGGATCAAGATCCACATTTATCCTTTGAAACACATCACTATGAAATAATTTAATTATTTTTGTTTTGTGATTTGTATAAAAAAGTGACAAATTTAAATTTGGGACTAAAAATCCAAAACATAATTATGTTTCAAATATACTTGTAATTAATTTTTTATAAAATTAAGGACCACCATCAAATTTTTTTTTCGCTTTTGCTATAGTCATTTTTTTCTTCTGTAATCATTGATAAATTAATAAACTTTCGATATCAAATAGCTGAAGCAAAATTTTTTTTATCCCAAAAAAATGGTTAAAGAAAATGTCAATGTTTGGGAACTGACAGATTCAAGGGATCACATTTATTAATTGTTAATCCGAAGACTCTAAAAAAATTTAAATTTATTATTATTTTTATTTTTATTTAACAATGCGATTACAAAAACAAAGTTTAAAATTTATAAACGACAAAACAATGTCAAAATATCCATCGAACCATCATTTGAATATTATTCATTAAAATATTCGAGTTCACTATCAAAAGCTTCTAAAATAAATAAATAGACGATAAAAAGACCTGCAAAATAAAATATAAAAAACATACGCCTCCAATCGTTCAATAATTGTTTTTCAATAGTCGGATCATATTGGCGGCTTTTGCTTGCATCTTCTTCTTCTTCTTCACAAAATTTTGCAACAAATTTATGTTTCATTGCATCTGACATTGATAATCTTTCAATTGGATCAAAAGTAATAAGGGAGCTCAAAAGATCATAAAATGCAATCTTTTCTAAAATATTTACCAAATTTAGCAGAATTTAAAAATTAAAGGAGGCGGACGTTTTGATCCAGTTTTGAAATCTTGGTTATTCGTGATTTTCAGGCAACCTTAGAGTCTTGAAACGAAAATGCATCTTTTTTTGATATAAAATTTGGGTCATTTTCGTTTCAAGACTCTCAGTTTGCCTAAAAATCACGAATATCCAAGGTTTCAAAACGTCCGCCTCTTTTACAAAAAGACGAAGTCCCACACAATACAACTTTTTGTCAGGCAACTAAAAAAATTCCGATGCTTCCAAACACGAAAAATCAATGTTTGAATCATCTCTTTTTTATCCCCCTTTGCATAAAAAATGCGAATACAAAAAAGAACAATGCATTTTGCAAAAATGATAACAAAAAAAATTTGTTTAGAGTCACGGCAGCCCCGTTCAAAAAAAATGAAAGTGGACTGCGCGCAACCTGCAACAAAAAAAGCCACTCTTTTGACTTCTTTTTTCAAAAAAGATTGGCTATAAAAAAACAAATCTAGAGAGTGGCTTTTTTTTGCAGCTTGCGCGCAACCTTCTTTTCTTTTGGGTCTGCCGTGGAGTTGGGCTCCCCCTTTACATACCATCTTTGGTGCACGATTTCATCACAATCTTTTCATCAAGAATTTCTGCCCAACTTTTTCCAGGATAAGTTTTATCTTTAAAATATGCATCATAAAAATCAACGTTAATACTTTTAAGATATTTTTCTGATGGAGTTTTTAGAGTTTGATGATACAAATCAAGCAAAGGTTGGCCAGGCTCCGCCTCAAAGAGATAACTGTCAGCAATTATCATTTCTGCAATAATAACTCCAACAGACCAACAATCAGCTTTAAAAAAATACATGGGTTTTAACATATAAAAGTTGCAAAAACAAAAAAGCTACCCTTAAAATCAAAAGCTCCTCCCATAATTAATTCGGGTGCCTCATATCCTACGGTACCTCGATATGGAGATTTATTTTTTGCTGCTTCAGAAGCTGGAATTAATCGATCAAAATCAATTAATTTTGCATCGTTTTTAGGACCAGCAATTACTACATTTCCATATTTTAGATCCTATAAAAAAGATCACCAAATTTCATAGAAATAATAATATTAAAGGAATTGTCCAAGCCAAGTAAAAACTTTTTCCATTTCTTATCTCAACACGAAATCAATATTCTTGGGTATTTAACCAGCTAATTAAAAAATAATTAACATGTTTCGGTTAATCGAAATATAATTTATCGGCACTACTTTTTATGAACGCAATTTTTTACCTGATATGATATAGCTTCTTTGGTGAAATACGTTTAGTAAAAAATGTAAAAAGTTTTTGTTTGGCTAGGCTAATCCTTTACAAATTAAAACTATACAGCATGAATTATTTGAAGTTTATGAATGTGATTAACACCAGAAAATATTTGAGCTGATAAACGTGCCACTTCATCCATTGATTGAATTGGATTTCCTTCTAAATATTCTTGTAAATTACAAGTTCCCATTTCTTGCGCAAAATAGAGCGATGTATCATCTCTCCAAGCATCTAATAATTTAATAATCTGAAATTCACAATTCACATTTTACATGAAAAATTTCAATTAATGAAAAATAAAAAAATTTATTTGAATTTAATCAAAACATACATGTTTGTGATTACACATTCGAAGGAAAGCTAATTCCCGAAAAGCTTGATTAGGATTACCAGTTTTGATGGAACTTCTTTTAATTGCAACATTTTGTTTTTTAATTGTATCAGAAAAACATCTAAAATAGTTTAGCACTTTTATATATTTTATAAAATATTTTTAAAGGAGGCAAACGTTTTGACCCAGTTTTTGAAATCTTGGACATTTATGATTTTCAGGCAAACTGAGAGTCTTGAAACGAAAATAACCCTTTTTTAAATTTTTTTATAAAAAAAAGATGCATTTTCGTTTCAAGACTCTCTATTTGCCTGAAAATCATAAATGTCCAAGATTTCAAAAACTGGGTCAAAAAGTCCGCTTCCTTTAAACTAAATTTTAAAATTTTTGCTTACGCAACTGTACTAGCAACTCCAGCTCCAAGGGATCCAATATAGCAGTACCGAGGCTTTACCACAAAACCTGTTTTATCACATTTTACCAGAGACATACCTAAATCCTGAAGATAGAAAAAGTTATTCTAAATAATTTTATTTAACACAAAATCAATAAATTTTCAAAGGAAAATGAAAAATAAAAACCACACAACAAAATGTTGTTGTTTTTACTTGAAAAGGGGTAAGTAAAATTTTGGCCCGTCAATAAAAAAAGGAGAACAATCTTTGATCAAAGTATAATGGAAAAAAACGTGTTTTTTTTTTCAAAGACTATATGACAATAAAATGGACAATGAATTTTTTAAGTAAGAAAATTAATGATTAAAACAAATATAAAAAAAATGTAATTGAATTTTTTGTGTCTCGTTTTTTGCAAATAAATGAAATAAATTTTTAGTTCACACACTGTTTGAAAGCTTGCGCAGTTGCCCCGTTTTTTCAGTGGCACAGTGCCAAAAAAAAAAAGACTGGTTGAAAAAAATCTTTTTTTTTTACACAAATTTTTATATTTGTTTATTTATTTATTTACATTTAATCTTTGTTATTTTCCATTTATTTATTATGATTTATTTATTATTATATAGTTACAAATAAATCATAATAAATAGTTACAAATGCGTATTTTGGTAAAGCAATGTTTAGTAATAATAAGAAAAAACTTTATTCAAATATTATGAAACTGTTTCGATGTCACTTTCAAAATTGATGAAAATTGAATTTTGACTGTTACTGCTACTGAAGTTGGAAAAGAAAATTCAAATTCTATTACGATTCAAAAAGACAAAATTGCCGATTAACGCTAAAAATGAAATTATCAAAATGGTTGACGAAATTTATCCACCAATTATGGAAATTGATATTTTTTTTTTTGGACTGCTGCTAGCCCGAACACTAGCCGAATTTTTGAGGGTGGTTTTTGTGGTGCACATTAAAGTGTATTAACACAGTGCTGGTTTACAAGAAAGCCTTCATATGATTATTTTATAGAGTGTTCGAAGGGTTGGAATTCGTTTTAACCTCGGATCCACTTTTTACGTCTTGGTGCTGACGGCTGGAATTCGTTTTAACCTCGGATCCACCGAGCACCCAGCCCCACCGCCCCAATGGCTGCTGAGGAATCCAACCCGGGATCTTCCGGGTTTTCATCAACAGCACGTCCGAGGGGGAGTCGAACCGGGATCCTTCCGGTCGACATTCCTCAGCACTAACCACTAGGACAAGGAGGCGGCATGATGCTTTGCTCTACTTTAATGTTTTTTGTCATGTTTTTACTTTGTTACAATTTTTTAATAAACCGTTATTAATGAACTTGTCGAGTTTATTGGACAATTTAGTAATCTGTTGAAATTATAACTTTCGGCTTATTTTTTTATAATAAATTATTTTTTTGCAATAAAGATTTTTTGGGAGGAAGAAATGTAAGACGCGGATTTGAAAAATGCTTTTTTACCACATTCAAAAAAGGTCTGAAGAAAAAAAAAATGCCACTTTACCAAAAAAAGCGCTTTTTGTTAAAAAAAATCTCATTTTTTCCCTCAAAAATGACATTTTTTCAACCGTTGGAAAAAAAAAACATTTTTTAAATCCGCGTCTTATATGATTTCTATCTTAGAATCAATTTTTTTTAAAAACTACGATTACGAATTGTTATGTTATTCCTCCTTTTTAGCAGTACTTTCTGCTTGAGCAAACTTTTTTCTATGAACACAATTTAAATACTTTTTCGTTAGTCACAAATTAAAGAAAAGGCAGAAGTTCTAAATTAATTTGTCATTTTAAGCGTACTTTAATATAAGGAAAGTATTCTTTCATAATAAAATGGTTTTTCCAAAATTTGTTATTTAAGCAGAAAAAATTTTGATTAAATAAGAGTATCTCATTTTATTATTAGTTTAATATTTAAAAATGATATTTGCAATTTACGTGCTTTGTCATATTTTATTAACTGCAAGTTTTCAAATAATAGTTTTATATAAATGTTATTACATGTTTTATCGTCGAAATTTAGATGCTACACCACTTTTGTTATCATTTTTTATTTATTTATCAATTGTTAGTTCCACTGGATTAATATATACCGGATATGTACTAATATTTTGGAGACCAAATGAAATTTTATATAATAATGTTCCACTATATTTTATTGGATTAATTCCATGGATTTTGTTAATCTCAAATCCAATATTTGAATGTGCTCTTTGTATTGAAAGATGTTTTGCAGTATTATTTCCATATTCATATTCAAAAAAATCGAAAAAAATTTTATGCATTTTTGCTTTAATTTTATCTGGAATTGTTTTAACTTTTACGCTTTTGGTAAATCGATTCCTTTGGATTCCACCAAATGGAACAAGCTTTTGCCGATATTTTTCATGTGTTATTACAACACATTCTTCAAAATATATGAATATTTATAAAATTGTTATTTCTGTCGCCGAAGTTACTGCAGCTTTATTTTTAATATTACTGGTAAAATTTAAAAAAGTTTTTATTTCAAAAAAAGGAAAACGAAAAAATTTTATTATTTTAATGATAATTTTATCAACGGTTTTATTTGAATTTGGGCCAAATATTGCAGATACAATACATTTTTCGGTAAAAATAATTTTTTTTTGATAATTTTTAATGAAAGTATTATTTGATTTTTAGATTACTGAAAGAGATTTAGTGAATGTTATTGGACCATATCGTACAACTTTAAGCTCTTTCAATATTTGTATCAGTGCAGTTTTATACACATTTGCATTAAAAAAACCAAAAAAAGGAATTAGCAATTTTAATACGCCATTCTTTGTTACTTCTTTAACAAAATAATAATGAAACGTATTGTTCAAATATTTTGAAATAACATTGTTGAACGACTCTGAAAATAGATTCGGAAATGTTATAAATTTTTTCATTGTTGATTTTTGAACCATATTTTTACAATTTTAGCTGTATTTTTTTGATAGTAACATAAAAAATGTTATTGTGATAGTAACTGAAAAAGATGGGTGTATCGTTAAAAAGCAATTACTACGATAGTAACACAAAAAATTAGGTTTATCGTCAAAAAATGTTGCTTTGAACATAGAGTACATTCACTGTTTTTCCTGGTATTATTGAATTGTCCATGATATAAATTAAATTAAAATTCACTAAATTTTTGCTACATTTTATTTTAAAATTAATTACGTATATTACAATTGTCAATTCCAAAAAATTAGAATTAATAATTTGTTAATAACCTAAATTCAGTTTTGAACATTGTGTAGTTTGCGCCCCCATTAAATTCTAATTTGTTATAAAAATTTTTTCAAATAAGAATATTTTTTTTCTGTGTTAAAGTCGTTCTTACAACTGGATTAACATGCATTAATTATAAATTTTTGTTAAATACTTTTGTGTACATTAGAACATTAATTACAATACCAATACAACTGATGGTTGTTTGATATGAGCCAATATCGAGTTTCCAGGTTCATGCCAAATTGTTCCTTTGTAATCTGAAATTTAAAGCGATATAATAAAGTAAATGTTTAAAATGATGCAATTTGTTTATGCTGTTTTTAGTTAAAGGAACATGCCCCATTTAATAGCTGAAACGGAAAATCAGGCAAAAAAAGCATTGGTTTTTTTTCATTTGATTTTTGTCCACTGTTAAAAAGGATTGAAAAAATAGCTTTATTTGCCTGTTTTTCAGGTTTATTTATTATTAAAGGGGAAAAAAGAAAAAGAATGAAATCAATAATTAAATAATTCAGACAATTTTTTGCAAAACAAAAGAAATCATTTTTGGCATTTCACAAAAAAAATCGAATTTTTATTAGAGAGTGTGGAAGGTTTGAAACATATTTCATTTTAACTTTTTTTTAAATGGCAAAAACCTGAAAATCAATGTATTTTTCCATTGTCCTTTTGCCTGATTATCAGGTTTTTGCAATTTAAAAAAAAAACCATTAAAATTTAATTAAACTGTCCGCTTACTTTAGTTTCAATAAACAAAGATCTTTAAAAAAGTGCAATTGCAAATTGCAATGAAGTTGTTTTTCTACATGGATTTCACTGAAATAGAAATTGCATATCATGTGATTTATTTGTTTTTTGTATTTTGTTTTTTAATTAATTAAGTACAAAATAATCACTGATTGCATCTATCTTTGTTATCAACGATTATAATCTTTTTGTGAAATACAGCCTATTCAATCTTGTGTTTATAGGCAAAAAAAGTGGCCGGGTTGAACTCTTATAAAATATGAAAAATCGTTTATAAAAATTTTACCACACTTTTTCCATTTTTCTATTCAATTTGATGTGAATATTTCGCTTTTAAAAAATATAAACCTAAATAATTATTGCATTCCCATTCCATATAATTAACTAACATACGTTTTTTATATAGTTTAGTCATACTGTACAAAATGTTCTAAAAAATTATATTTTACACGTAATTTTATATAAAAACTTGTACTTTAGTTTTTAGTCAAAATTAAAACTCGTGCAATATTTTTTACAAGATTCGTAGAATTCACACGCTGAGAAAAAAAAAATGAAATACGGAAGTTTTTTAAAGTCTAATTAAAAAACATTCTTATAAAATGTTTTTACTGTCATTCCTAAAAAATTAGTTTTTTTGAAAAGCTTTAAAATTTATTTTGTTGCTGTTTTACAGTTTTGGAGCATTTTTGAAAAAGTTTTTAATTTGAAATTTGAAAAATGCGGACAAGTGATCTAATTGTGACATGTGTTGAAATAATATTTTTTATTTTTCATTTTTCTTTATTAATTGTTTTAATTTATGAAAGAAAAAGTAAATTTTCTGGAGCATTTTTTAATATGCTTCGAATGCTTTTTATTTCTGATATAACATTTTTTATTAATGTTAGTGATTTTTAAAATTGTTTTTTGATTCAAAAAAAAACAAAATTTTTAGTCTTTTGGTTCCAGAATTCCAGCATATGGTTTTTTCAATGATTATTTCAAAAATGATGTAATCATTGCAAAATTACAAATTCACTCTGTTGCATATTTACTTGTATTTCAATTTTTAATCCATTCATTTATCCCATTTAACAGATTTACATTATTTTGGTTTCCATTTTCTTACAAAAAGGTAATTTTTTCACATCAGAACAATCGTTCTTTTTTTGGGTTTGATGTCTGGCATAATGTCATTTTTGCCAACGCGCATTGCGGGAAGTTTAAAAATTTTCAACTAAGAATTTTTTTACAAACCTATGACTTAATAATATAAGCCATAATCATATTAAAAAATATAAAAATTTAATGTTTTTTTAAGAAACAAATGTAAAATAGTTTTCTTCTCAAAGAAAAAAACAAATTTTTCTTAGTTGAAAATTTTTAAACTTCCCGAAATGCGGGTTGGCAAAAATGACATTTTGCCATACATCAGATCAAAAAAAGAACGATTTATTCATTTTCATTTCGATGTGTATTTTGCAAAAAATAAAAAATTTACTGATCCAAATATTAAGATTTGGGAAAAACAATGGTATATTTTGGTTATCCTTGTTATCCCAGTACTAATGCAACTACCATGGATATTAGAACCTGCAATATTTTATTACTCTGTTATTTTAACATTTGTTAATCCAAAAGCTGCAACATCTTCATCATATCTCATTTTTGTATTTAGTTGTTTAATGACACTTTTTGCAGCAATTTTTAATCTTTTAGCTGTAATTAAACATTTTATTCATAAATATAAAAGTCCAAATTTGATTCAATTAAAAGAAATTACTTTTCTTTGTAAGATTTTGTCCTTAAATTTTTTCAACAGCCAAAATTTAAAATTTTTAGATGTTTCATGTTTTCTCTTTTTTTTCCATTGTTTTTATTGTTTTTCAATTATTGGAAAAACTTTATTCAATGATAATCCATTAGTTGCTTATTTATTTCAAGCTTTATCAGTTATTATTATTGATATTATTGCTTGGAGTGGAAGCATTTCCCTGTTGGTTATAAGGTAATATATTTATTAAAAGTTTTTTCTTTAATATATTTTTTGTAGCAATTATGTCCGAAAAGCTTATTTCAATTTTTATCGAAATATGTTTGGACATAAGAAACCTATTGGCAATCTTGTATCACACAAAGTTTCAACAATATCAAGATCACCAATGACTCAAATTACATAAAAAATATATTACGATGAAAAAAAGGGTTGCGATTATTTATTTCAATTGAATTTTTTGAAAAAATTTTTAATAAAAGAAAATTATTTACAATATTCCAGCCTTTAATAAATTAATAAAGTTATAAGCATTATCAAAGAAAAAACGCAAAAAATTTTTTAAATTCCTACTTTTAAAAAGTTTTTTCAAATTACATTCAAAACACAAACGATAAGCTTTTTTTTTATGAGAGTGACAGCACACAAACGTGTTTAATGAGAACAATAATTTTTTTTGCAATAATTCTTTAATTCTATATCGCAAAGAACAATTTAGTTTATGACATCAACTTTATAGAAGCAAAAAGTTTTTACGACATTTAAAATTGTAAAATTAAAATGTTTATATAGGGTATAGGGGAGACTTTTGCAATCAATGGTTTAGACGAATTTGATTTTGAGAAAAATTTATTTTTGGTAAATATCGAAAATCAAAATATGTCAGAGATATATATCTGCATAAAATTATCATGGCAGCGACATAAATAATTCAAAATCAAGTAAAAACTCAAAAATTTAATGATTTTTTTTTAATGAAAAATAAATACAACCTGTTTTTATTTTTACATTAAATTTACAAAAAAGCAGTGTTGTGCTCGACTCCGACGAATTTTGTTCCCCAAATTCAGTTTCGGCATGTTCTGATGGTCCATTTGCTCTGGAACCTTTGACAACCCTCGACTCCGGGGGTCGGAGTCGAGGGTCTCTGAAGGTTCCATCCATTTTCATCGAAGGATTCTGGAGATATTGAAATTCGTGCCCTCAAGGCATAAACACTAAACACAACCTTGATAGACCCTCGACTCCGACCCCCGGAGTCGAGGGTTGGCAAAGGTTCCAGAGCAAATGGACCATCAGAACATGCCGAAACTGAATTTGGGGAACACTATTCGTCGGAGTCGAGCACAACACTGCAAAAAATTAGTTTTTCTGTTCTTACGAAATCCTTGAAATCATTAATAAATACAATACAACATAAAATTTTCTAAATTAATTATTTTTTATAGCAGCACACATTTTATTTGACTGCCAACTTGTGCTCTTTTTGCATAAGCTGTACAACATGATCCCCTTGGGAAGGGGCAAGTTGCATCCCCACATCTTTCACCATACTGCACTGCTGAACCAGTACAAGGGCATCCAGATGCTTCAGAAGTACATGTACGAGTTTGAACTTTTACACCACATAATCCACATGTATCATTACATGCAGGTGCAGACCAGGCTGACCATGTGCCTCCTTCAGGGCAAGGGGGTGTTGTGGTTGTTGTTGTGGTAGATGTCGTTGTAGTTGTTGTGGTAGTGGTTGTTGGAGCTGCTGGGGTTGCTGTAATAAATTTGCATATTTTGACTCATATCGAAGCATAAACTTACATTCACATTGTATTATATTTCTTAATGGAAATTCTGGAAATTCTGGAATAAGATATTGTCCATTTTCACTACATTCCAACGTAAGGGTTGCGACATCGGTTCCATATTCAACAGGTTGTGGAGCACCAAATTCGTCAACAGTAATAGAAATTTGTGCTAATCCATCTGGAGAATCATCAAGTCTTGAACATGTAATATATTGGGTACATGGTGAACCAGGTTGCATTGTAATTGTTGCAATTCCTTTTACCATTCCATCATAATATGCATCACCTTCAACAAGACTGCCACATACAGGACAATCCTAAAATAAGAAGTTATAATTTTTTTTCCAGGGTATTTTAAGATCTTACCTCTGCTGATACTAGAGTTAAAAATAAGAACAAAATAAAGTTTATAAGAACTGTGGAAAATATTTCAAATTTCATGTTCAAACTTTTTAGGATTATAAAACTGAAGATATTCGTTGAATAAGTTTTCGTTTAAATAGAAAAAAATTTTTGAAATAAAAAGTTTTTATGACACGGTTTTTGAGAAAGTGTGTTTTAATACCACCTATTTTTTTCAATCTTTTCCATCATTCAACGATCACAAAATTTTCCATTAAAGTACATGGCGAAAAAACTCTACGTAATTTTCTAAATTCGCATAAATTACGGGGTCAAAAATGATATCATTGCACAATGGATTATCATAGTTCATGCTTAATTATTCCAATCTCCCGTCATTTAAAAAAACAAAACAGGAAGTATATTTATTTGTCGAAAAAAGTCTATGTACTTTTGGTTTATTAAACTGTTTAAACTAGATACATAAAAACCCCCCCTTTTCATGTCGAATTTTTTATCCTTGATTTTTTGACAAATTTTTTAAAGAGTTTAATCAAAAAACAAAAAAAAAACTTTAAGAACTTTTTAAACTTAAAAACATTTTTTTTGTAAAAATTATAGAAATCAAAACTTTTTTTTTTCATTTTTTCTTTGTGACTATCGCTTTTTTTTTGTTTAGTGATAGTAACATCAAAAATAAAAAATGAAAAAGTTTTGATTACTTTCTATTCTTTTTTTTTTAGCTATATTCAGATATAACATTTTTTCATTATTTTCGGCGTTGGTTAAAAGTTTAAGAAGATATGTAACATCCACATGCAGATTCTGATAATCTTGAATGCGAATTATATTATTGATAAAAATATTATTACTTTGTTGAAATTTTGTGATTAAAAATAAATTTATTAATTATATTGTTTGTATTTTTACTTTTTTTTTTAAAAACAGAATAATTATCAATTTTTATCTAATAAGGGTGTTTTTATGTCTATTTTTGTTAAAATATCATTTACTGATTTTTGTTTGAAGTTTTCTAAAGCTTTGTCTTCGGTGTTGTGATTCTGCTTGTTTTCTTTTTGTTTGTAATTTTGGTTAAATTCTGCAACATCAACTTTTCGGAACAAATTTTGCTAAAATCTTATCACATTTTTTAGAACAAAAAAATTAATTCAAACCTGTTCTTCCACTGGCATTTTAATTATTTTTGATTTATGTGGAACCATAATTATTTCTTTAACATTTTTAACAAAACTAAAAATTTTTCTTTAAAATTTTTTTTTTGCCGAATCAAAAATCATACTTGACATTTGCTGCCGATCCAGTCATTGGCGTCACAGTTCTATGAGCTGTATTAAAACTGTATAATGGTGCAAGATTTTGTTTATCCCAAAATGCATCTTTTTTCGGCGGAGGAAATGGTTTTCCACCTTTATCAACTATTGATAAACCAGTTATAAGGTTTTTATCAATAATATAATTGCATTCCAGATTATCAGAATCTTCTCCAAGTGGATGTAACATATCTTCAGCAACTTGTAACCAACCCCTAAAATAATTAAAAAATGTTATATTTGAATATAAACATTTTTTTATCAAAAAAAATGAATAGAAAGTAATCAAAACTTTTTCATTTTTTATTTTTGACGTTACTATCACTAAAAACAGCTACAACAAAAAAAGCGATAGTAACAAAGAAAAAAGGAAAAAAAAGTTTTGATTACTATCATTTTTACAAAAAAAATTTTTCATTACAAATTTTCTTTTGTTGAATTACTTACATATAAACAACAAATTCAATAATTGTCGTTAATGGAATCCAAAAAAGTGGCGATTCTGGTAATCCAATATCATCAGATTTAATAACTTGTCGAGTAAATAAACAAATAAAAAAATATAATCTTACACAAAATGTTACCAGCTGTGGATAAACAAGCGGAATTGGAACCCAATCAAATTTTAACAAATTTTGTAATTGCGATCGAAAGTTATCAATATTTGTTGCAATTTTATCTGCAATAAAATCACTTGAAATTTTTCCTTGCTGATTTGCATCGCATAAAATTTGTTGTGCCCAAAGAATTGGAATCCAAAATTGGCTGTATTCATCTGAAGTTTCTTCAATTATTGCTCGTTCTTCAGGAGTAATTAAATCTGCTGCTTCAATGGCTTCAAAAGTTGGAAATCGTCGACGAACTTGGACACTAACATTTCGAAGGACACATGTTTGAGAAAGAACCAAATATCGGATAATTGTACGACGAATTGCACGGGTTTCTTCATCAGAGCCACGGATATATGCTGCCAAAGAGAGTGCAGTGCTAAAAAAATGTTTATTTCGCAACATGTTAACCCTTTTTTGAAAATTTTTTAGAGATTATAACTCTTTTTTTTTCAATTTCGAGCATAGACGGAAAAAAACGACGAAAAAAAAGTTCATTTGTTAGCTACAGAAATGAAACTTTCAGGATAGGCTAAAATACGGTTGAAAAGAACCCCCCTGATAAAAAATGAAGCTTTGGTCAGAATCAAAAATTTCGAGATTTCGGTCGAAATGTGATTTTGGTAAATTTCAATTTGATGGCATTTTGCCTAAAGTTGGTCAAAAATGAAAATTCTTATATCAAATGATTGATCTGAACTAGGGGAACATACTGCAACTATAAAAAAAATTTTTTCAAAATTATGCTAATTTTAGTCTCAGAAAATTTGCAAAAAACCCCTGAGGCACTTTGATCGAAAACAGATTTGATTTTTGTTCTTTTCAACTGTATTTTAGCTAATCTTGAAAGTTTCTTGTCTGTAGCTTAAAATACAGGGTGGTCACGCTGGACCACCCCCAAAACAAATTAAATTTATACTTAAGGGCTGCAAGATTTAAAAAAACTGCTTGGGGGGATCGACAGCCTATATCATCGGATTTTAAAATGTGGTTTTGAAATTTCTACAGTAACCCTCGAAAAATTTTGGTCACACAACGAAAACCTGAAAAAGTCGAAATTTTCGAATTTTGATAAAATTTCAAAGAAAATTTTTTTTCGAGATTTTTGGCATAGAGTCTTCTAAAGAGGTCCTCTAGCCATCCCAAATGATATTTTATCAAAATTCGAAAATTTCGTCTTTTTCAGGTTTTCGTTGTGAGACCAAAAAATTTCGAGGGTTACGGTAGAAATTCCAAAACCACATTTTAAAATCCGATGATATATGCTATCGATCCCCCTAAGCAGCTTTTTTAAATCTTGCAGCCCTTGAGTATAAATTTAATTTGTTTTGGGGGTGGTCCAGCGTGACCACCCTGTATAACTTTTTTTGTCGTTGTTTCTTTGTATTTGAAAAAACATGAGTTTTATCGACAAAATTTTATGCATAAATCTTAAACTAACCCATCGATCCAACCCATATTTTTTAAACAATCTTGCCATCTTCCAAGAACCGATGAAACAAAGAACCCCAACAAAAAGGTCATTGGAATAAATGTATCAATTCGATTCTCCAAAATATCTGTAATTTTATCAAAAATGCTAAAAAAAAGTTTTAAAAATCGCAAAAATGCTTCTTTCTTAAAACGAACTATTTATCATAGGGCCGAAGTAAAAAATAATATATTGAAAATATAAAATAATATGCAATTATCCAACATAACAAAGGAAATGACACAGCTTTCCAAACACTTCCCCGCCATCGAAAAAGTATTGACAGAACTCCTTTAAAATGTGAATGTGGAACATCAAGATTATATGTGATTGTCATAATTGAACAATTTTTTTCTTTGCTAAAGAATACCGGTATTTTATTATTTTAACATTAAAATACAAAAAACATTTTTTAAAACAAAACTTAAAAAACGGGGAAACCCTTTTTTAACTTTTTGATTTTTTTACAATGTTTGTTGTCTGTTGGAGAAAAAATGCATTTCTATGTTGTTCTTTGACCTGTTTTTGATTTTTGGTTCACTAAAAAAATGTGTAACAAAAAAAAAACCAAAGTTTGCAATGTTTGTTTAGCAAAAAACAGCCGCTGTAAAAATGTCTCACAAAAAAGTTGTGTTTTCTAAAAATATATGGTTCAAACTTTTTTAAAAAATTCATAAAAAAACCAAAAAGATCAAAATTATTTTTGTAGGTTTTTAAGCAACAGCGACTCCAACTCCAGAGTCGACTCCATGACGTCGGAGTCGGAGTCACTGCGATGGAGTCGACTCCGTTCAGATTTTTCAGATTTACAGGTAGGTTAAGAAAAAGAAATTTTAAATTTTAAAATTTTATTTTTCTAATTTTGTTATTAAACGTAATAATTATCAAGCTATTCTAACATTGCTATATTAAAACTAACACTTAAAACGTGTCTGAGCTTCTAAATTCCTCATAAAAAAATTTTGAAAGATTTTTTTCAACCTTAAAAAAAATGACTACTGAGTCGACTCCAGTGGCTCCGACTCAGGAGTCGGAGTCACAGCCGGAGTCATTTCAAATGCAAAGGCACAACACTGGGTTTAAATAAAAATATTTTTAGTGACATTTTTATATTAAAATTAAGCCGAGGCTTTCGAAATTTTTGATAAGTTATTCATTTAGCATTTATACACCCTTATTTGAAAAAAAAAGATAATAAGCATTCTTTTGACATCATGACATTTAAAGTACACATATAAGCTGATATTTATCTTTCAGATTTATGCTACAAAAAATCTGATAAACTTTGTGAAATGAGAAAATGACAGGTGATAAAAGTCATTATTTGTCAGACTAATTTCTCATTTGTAATAATTTTTATGTTTTCCATTAAAAACTAAATTCATTTTTTGAACACAATTTCGTATCGAATAACTTTTTAAAACTTTCTATGATTTCTTGCTTATAAACAATGTTAGACTTTTTTATTGTTTCATATTCTGTTAGTTTAATAATCGCTGCTTTAACAACAATTTCAACATTATATGTTATATTTTGTCATTCACAAATGATTAAAGTTCTTCCAAAAGCATTAAGGTGCAAATTATGACAAACTAAAAGAGCTGACTTTTAGATATATTTTGTTTTAAAAGCGATTTTTTATATAATTCGACCTTTTTTTGCCTTTTTTTGGATTTCGAAAAATTAAATTTCTATTTTGAGAGCTGATTCTTTGCGTAAACACCAAATCGATGACGGAGAACACGAATTTAAACTCCGTTTTAACCAAAAGCCCCCGGGGCGAAATTATGATATCCCGTCCCCAAGGGGTCCCAAAAATCCACTTTTTTATTAAGTGCCACAAATTACATGCAATCTATTCGTCTTGATCTAAGGAGTCTAGCAACACATAATTTAAGCGTATAAAGTGATCTTATCAATGAGTTATGGTCCATTGAAGTGAATCCAATAAGATCAAAAAAAGTATGCACGTGGTTGAAATTTTGAATGTTTATACTGAATTACTGAATATCACTCACTTTAAGGAGCCATAACTCATCGATAAGATCGCTTTAAATGGTCAAATTGTATTTTGTCCATAGGTCAAAACGAATTGATTGATATATAATTTGTGGCATTTTATAGAAAGTTGATTTATGAGACCCCTTGGGGACGGGAATATCATAATTTCGCCCCGGGGACTTTTTTTAAAAAGGAGTTCTAATTCGTGTTCTTCTTCATTGATTTCGTGTATACTCAAAGAATTAGCTCCCAAAATGGAAATTTTATTTTTTCGAAATCCGAGTCAAAGGTCGAATTTTACTAAAAACCGCTTTTAAAAGTTTATTTGGAAATGGCATGAACCAAATGATCAGGATATTTTTTTATTGTTCTTTTTGCCTGATTGTCAGGTTTATGGCATTTGGAAAAAAACATTAAATGAAAAGTGTATCGAATTGTCTGCTCCCCTTAAGGTTCTCAATTTACGAAAATGTTTACTTATCTTTTATCCCCGATTTTTAAAGTAGTTTTTGTAGACTCTATTTAATAACTTCTTATATCCCTGCAATGTTACTTGCGGCTGTAATAAGAATTGGATATGCAATACTTTATTATATTTTTGAAAATGAACATGGAACAATATTTATTATTATAAATTTAATAACACCATTTTTAACACAAATTCTTCGAAATTTTTTTCTTTCAATTCTTATTGAAAGAATTATTGCAACAATATATTTTCAAAATTATACAATATCAAACAAGATTTCGCTTTTTTATACTTTATCAGTGCCGACTTATATTTTAGCAATTTTGTATTCAGGATTTTTGTGCTACAGTATGTTTTTTGAAATTTTAAGTAAAAAAAAAACATATTTTGAATTTTAGACAGATTTGTTTTATTTTTATTAGACCCTACAGTTTTACTTGCGTATACAACAGCAGTTATCCATATTATAACACTTTTTATTTGTATTATTTTGCATTATTTAAATACAAGATTGTTTAAAGCTTCAGCATATCGGGTTTCACTTGAAGGACGACATCAGGTAAAAAAAAATATTTTTGTAGTGTTTTTAAGTTTTTAAAATTACGGTATCAATATGACTCTTAATCAAAATCACCGTTTTTATTAAATTTAATCACCTGTTTTTCGTTAAATAGTAAATAAAAAAAAACATTTGGAATTTTTTAAATTTTTATTCAAAGAACAAAAAAACAATTTTTCCAGTTTTTTTAAAATTCAAAAATTTTGCAGATGGTTGAAAATGTAAAAGTTTTAAAATTCATGTTCCCATTTATTTTAATTTATGCAATTATTGCACCATTTGGAGCACTGACAACAATTATTGGTTTTACATATAATTTGAATATACCATATTGCTTTTTTCATATTGTAAGTTCTGCTGAAATTACATTCACGGCAGCCCCATTCAAAGAAAAAATGAAAGTGGACTGCGCGCAACCTGCAGCAAAAAAGCCACTCTTTTGACTTCTTTTTTCAAAAAAAACATTGCTTTTTTGCTGCAGCTTACGCGCAGCCCACTTTCCTTTTGTGTCTGTCGTGGCATTGTTGTAAAAGTTTTAAATGCTTTTTTTTAGTTTAATAATCTTCCACATTTAATTATTTGTATTCGATTTTCGTTTGTTAATTCTCGAAAAATTAATACTTCAAAAATTATGGCAATAAATATTGTGGAAACTGCAATGGGAAAACATTTACCAGTTACACAAGATTCGGATAAATATTTTTTAAGCTTACAACAACAATGGAATTAAAACATTGGTATTTCGATCAAAACAATTTCGACATAATTTTGGTCCTAACACGAATTTGACGAACAAGTAGTTCGTTTAAAAAATTTTTATTTTACAGTATGACTGATTGAAGGAATTTTGATAAATATTTGATTTGAATCCCATAAGTTTTTGTAAAATTGGGTGTATGCTTTCCGAAAATGTTTACTAAAACGCAAAATGATTTTTTTTTCAAATAAAAATTTTCTTACCATAAATAAAGCAGTGAAATGCTTCCACTCATTGCTAAAAGATCATTCCCAATTGGCCAAGAAATTTCAAAAAAAGTCACATAAAATTCGCTATCAGCAAAAAATGTTCTTCCCATAAGAATTAAACATGCAAATGAATGAACAATAAAAATTATGCATGAAACATCTAAAAAAAATAGCTATCATTTCAATTTTTTTGGAAAAAATGTATTTACTCAGATAAGCAATTTCATTTATTGATACAACAGCAGCAGAAGTGATTGAATTCTTTTTATAAAAATAATATTTCAAAAGTGCAAGGGAATTAAAAATTGCAGAAACAATCGTAAGAACAATGCAGAAAATTAAAGCTGAAATTAGAGCTGAATTCATTGTTTTTGGGTTTTCAAAAATAAAAATCATATGTCCATTTTCCAAAAGCATATATGTTGCTTTTTCTGTAATTCTTGGAGAATTTACAATTAATGGAATAATTAACATAATATATGTGTACCATTGTATTGACCAAAACTAAAAAAGATGTCTTAAATTGAATATTAAATTTAAAAAAAATACTTTTTTGTATTTTTGTGGAAACCAAAATAACGTAAATCGATTAAATGCAAGAAAACCATGAATGGTAAATTGCAAAGACATAAAATAAGTCCCTAATTGAATGACAATTGTTGCAATGTAAGTGTTATTTTCAAAAATGTCATTCCATAATCCATAGGTTGCAATACGTGAAATAAGCGCCTTAAAAATAATACAAAACTACGAACTACAATTTTGTAAAAACTTACAGTACAAAAACATAAAATATCAAAAATAAATAACATCCGAAGCATATTATTAAAAGCTCCAATAAATTTGGCTTTGTATTGAACAATCAAAACAATCAACAAAGATAAATGGAAAAAATAAAACACAATTTCAAAAGCTAAAACAATATTATCAAAAATATGCATTATTAATAATTTTTAAAATAAATTTTTTTTCCTAGATTTTGTTTCCTTTTTAAAAAAGTAAAAAGAAGCTGTTAAGATTGTATTTTTAAAGAAAATGACACATATTATATGTTGTTAAAATGAATGTCCTTTTATTTTTCCAGAAATTAAAGCCATAAAAAAAAGAATAATTAATTTCTCGGGAAAAAACATTTTACAACTTGTCAAGGCTAATAACGTAAACAAGACTATAAAAATTAGTGTCACTCAGTCTCAATATATTTAATAATGAAAAAAACATAAAAAATAGCAATAAAACTTGTAAATATTACACACCCACGCAAAAAGAAGAGGAGGCAGGATTCGGGATGATTATCACCTTAAAAATTGACAAATTATAATAATTTTATAACGACATTTTTTTTACTTTCGAGCAAAAATAGAAAAAATGGAAAAAAAAATTATTTTTAGCATCAGACATGAAACTTTCAAGATAGGCTAAAATACGGTTGAAAAAAAACGAAAATCAAATCTCTTTTCGTTCAAAGTGCCTCAGGGGGCTTTATGCAAATTTTCTAATACTAAACTAAGCATAATTTCAAAAAAAATTTCACTATTTCTTAACAGATTTCAATAATTTGACTTTTAATCGATAGAACTAGGCTAGGGGAACATATTGCAACCATAAAAAAAATTTTACAAAATTATGCAACTTTTAGTTTTACAAAATTTGCATAAATCCCCTGAGGCACTTTGAACGAAAACGGATTTGATTTTCGTTCTTTTCAACCGTATTTTAATTTTATGTTTGAGACTATGTGCACAGCCGAGCAACTTTAAATGATTTAAAAAATTTATTTTGCAATAATATAATAAAGTGTTCAACTTTATATATAATGTGATTTAAAAAAGCATATTTTTAATCCTTGGTTTCTTGTTTTCTGTGTTGTTAAGTTTTTTTTAGTCTAATTTTAAATAAAAATTTTATTTTCATAATTATGTTCGTTTTTCATAAGAAAATTTACTTCGAAAATGAAAGGCTAAAACACGAGTTTCAAGCTTATTAAATTTCTAGTCAAAAATGCCAAACGCCTTTTTCATGTCTAACAACTTTGGATGGATAAATAAATTTATTAGGCCTATCACTTTTGCGCTTTTTTTTTATTTTGAGATTTTTGCGTTATTTAATTCCCAGATTTTAAAAACACTTTTTATTATTTTTCCATTTCCAGGTTCTTAAAAAGTCATGTTTGACTTACATGAAATTTTTAAAACTTCCGTTAATTATTCAATGGCATAAAAGTGCCATTGAAAAAAGAAATAATTTTGAAAGAAAATGTTATTTTTATTATATCTCTTACTTAAATAATGTATACTTTATTTTCTTCCGGGTTATTCTATTTAAGAAGTTTTAATTAAAGGAAAAACTGAATGAAATATTTTTACAGGCGTTCCTCCTCCTACAGAGTCTATAACTTAAAAACAGGGAGTAAACAAACAATTTTTCTTTATAATAAGAATATAAACACTAGATTCGTTTTTAATAACAAAGAAATTTCTGTCCTTTGAAAACAATACTAAAATTCTTGTTTTTAGTCAAAAATACTTGTTCTATTTAAATGCCTGAAATGATTGATAAACCATGGATAGATTTACGAGAAATTTTGGATAAATCTGGCTTATTACTTTGTACTATTGGACTATTTCAAAACTGTTTATTGCTGTATTTAATTTTAAAAAGAACAGGACCAAAATTAAAAAGTTATCAAAAAATATTACTTCAAAATTGTATTGTTGATATTATTTTTAATGTTGCATATGTTATCACAAGAACAGTAAGTCTAGGACTTTTTTAAAAGTTTCTTGGATAGTACAAGGTGTCCCAAAATAATTGCCAGCTTTGTTTTGGCTGGCAAATTTTTCTTTTTAAAGATAACCAAAACAATTTAACTCAACATAATTTAGGAATTATTTTAAGCACATAAAAATTTTTAAAAAAAATTTGAGATTTTAACACGGTCTCATCTTTGAAAAAAATTCAAATTTTGATAGTAACATTTAAAATTTCAAAAAATTTTTCACAATTACTATAACTTTTTTTTATTGGAGCGGTTTTTCAAAAAACCGCTCCAATAATTGACGGTTTTTTGTGATAGTAATGAAAAAAAACGATAGCTAAATTTTCAGTTGCTATCATTGCTGAAAAATTTTGCATATCAGATATCCGGAAAATTTTCACGCCATAAAAAATCCTTTGGTTTATCGAACACAACTGTGAAGTCCATTTTTGAATATCTTAAAATAAAAATTTGCCAGAAAAAACAAAGCCGGTAATTATGTTGGGACACCCTGTATTTATTATTTTTTAAGATTTTTAAATTTCGTTAAATTTTAGCATTCAGATTGCAAAGATGGAAACTTTTTTCTTATTATGACAGATTCATACGGACAACTTTTGCCACCATTAAGCAACTTTTTAATATCATTCTTAATTTTTGCTCTTTTTTATTGTGTCACATCACTTCCTGTTCAATTTATTTATCGATATTTTCTACTTGTTAAAGATATTAAACTTAATGGTAAACAATATTTTTCAATGATTTTTATGTCTGTAATTATTGCAATTGGATATGCAACATGTATATTTCTATTTCTTTGGCAGCCGCCAGAAATTCAAGCAGAAAAAGCAATTCTACTTTACTCTGATTTATTTTATTATAAAAAAGATTTAACATTTATTGTTGGAGATATTAGAAATTGGCAAATGAAGGTCATTATTGTTTTTGCGAGTTTTTTGGTAATTGTATCTTATTCAATTGTAATTTGGACGACTGTAGAAGTATTGAAATATTTGAAGAAAATGAGATGTAATATGTCTACTCAAACAAGAGATATTCATTATCAAATGACTAAAACTTTAGTTTTACAAGTAAGTCTTTGTAAAAAAAATGATAGTAAACAAAATTTATAATTTTACTATTTTGATGTTACTATCACCAAAACTTAACGTGAAAAAAAGATAGTAACGCTAAAAAACAACATTGAAGTATTTTGATTACTATCGAATTTTCTTACATTTAAAACTCATTTTTTTTCAAATTCAAATAAACAAGGACGAAATAAAAGTTAAATTTTAAGTTACAGACATGAAACCTTCAGAACAGGCTAAAATACGGTTGAAAAGAACGAAAATTAAATATGTTTTGTTTAAACTGCCTCAGGGGCTTTATGCAAATATTATGAAAATAAAATTTGCATAATTTTGGAAAAATTTTTTTATGGCTTCATGTCTGTAGCTTAAAATTTAACATTTTTTTTTTCTTTTTTTTTCCATTTTTGCACGAAGTTGAAAAAAACTGAGTTTTAAACTTTTTAAATAAAAATTTTTGTCAAGTTTAAAAAAACTTGCAAAAAGCATATTTAAATTTAAACTAATAAAAAAAACTAAACAACGTCAAAAATAATTAGAAAATGCGACGAATTTTTTCCTTTATTTTAGGCTATAATTCCATTAATATTTTATTTGTTCCCTATTAGCATTGATATAATTTTGCTAATATTTTCTGCAAATATTAAAGGATTTGCTCTTGGAATAAATATTCTTTTTTCATGGATTCCAGTTGCAAATTCATTTACAACAATATATGTTGTAAAACTTTACCGAAAAATTGTTATTAAATTTGTTAAAGATATTTTTCGACAAAAAAGTAATGTTTTACCACAACCAAATATTTCATTTACGCCATCTTCGACAATTGATGCAAAACAAAATTCATAGTTATGAAAAATATTAATTAATAATTTTATAAAATTGTTTTCAATTTTTGTTTGTATATTTCTGAACGGCAATTATAATTAAAAAATCAACTTTTTTGGATTAAACATCGCAAGATTTGGTTAATCGTGTAAAAAAAAAGGTCACATTTAAAATTAGGTTATTTTATGAATAATTTGATTTGAAAAAATATCATTATAAGAAGTTTATTAAATCCTACCAGAAATAATTGAAATCTTTTTAAAGCATTGAAATTAAAATGATAATAACCAGTATTTTCGGTTTCTTCCAAAAACTTTTACTATCAAAGTGATAGTAACGTTTTTCTTAGCTTTTTACAAAAACTGTTTATTATAGTTTATCAACTCTTGCAACATCCATTAAGAACAATTAATTTTTTCACGTAGCAGCAAATGGTTCGACTCGGTTAATATTTGAAAATATAGGTACAAACATTTTTTTCAAATAAATAAAAAATTTACCATAAAAATGTAAATAGCTTTTTCGAAAAAGCGATGAAACATATAATAAATAAAATTGTGGAATAAAATGTTGAATATAAAATAAAATTATACTTGAAATATAAATATTTTGTTGCCCATAAACTTCGGCACCAACTATACTTTGAATAATATTACCATACTAAAAAACAAAAAAATTGCATTAGAAAACGATAAATGAAATCCTACAGAAACTATAAGAAAAATCAATAAAAGAATCGTTTCCAAAAGAGTCTGAAAAAGTAATCGCATTTCAACTTTTCGAACCAAATCTAATTTTATGTGGCGAGTTTTCCAAATTCCAAATAAAAGAAATGCTAAAGCAATTATAGCGAAAATTCCATTATTATATAAAAATATAAATCCATTAATTTTTCTTGTTGGTAAACATTCAGTTAAATCAATATTCATTAAACAAAAAATATCTCGATTTATTGCAGATTGTAAAAATATAGGAAACAAAAGTACAGCTAACATTATTATGGCAGTATTTTTACCAGACCAAATCTGAAAGAAATTTTTTAAAGGTTTTGCATCGTTTTCACGTTGGAATCATCTGTTCAGTCAAAAATTGCTTTGTCATTGTGTTTTATTTGTTTTTATTTTTTTGTTAAAAAAAATGAAAAAATGAGCATTATCTTTTACGACTGTGCCTGATTTTATATTAGTTTTTTACATACATTTTTTTTTCGAAAACTCTCTGCTATCCCACTCAGTTTTTTATGCTGATTAATAATATTAATATAAACAGGCATAAAAAGTTAATATAAGATCAGGCACAATTGTTAAAGATATTTCTCATTTTTTCGTTTTATTTTAACAAAAAAATAAAAACTAAAAGAACACAATGCCAATCCATTTTTTGACTGAACAAAAAGAGTTGAACTGATTCTAGGGTTGGTCGGTGGAAAATTTACCGGCAAATTTACCGGCAAATTTACCGAGGGCTGATTTACCGGTAAATTAAAAAATTTGTGTGTAGGACAAATGAGAAAATTTTTAGAAAAATGATGAAAATTTTCCAAAATTTTTTTTCGCAAAAATTTTTTCAGAGGCGGATATACTACAAATTTAGCTTTTTTTCTTAAAAATCATGTTTTTTGCGTTTTTGAAAATCGAAATTTCATTGAAAGCGACAATGAAAAATCAAAAAATGATCTCTTTGGTCAAAAAAAAGTTATTTTCACTTAAAATTCAATTAATAAGCACGCTTTAGACTTTCAAAGTAATTTCCAAGCTAAGTGAATTTGGAGGCTGGAGACATTTTTTGCATTTTCGGTAAATTTACCATTCGACCGCTAAATTTACCGAAGATCAAATTTACCGGTAAATGACCAACCCTAACTGATTCAAACGTGATTTTAAATTTTACAGGACATTTAGAAAATCTTAACTGTATATATTTTGAAACATTACCTTTGAATGTGAAGAATAAAATGCAACTGCCGTACATCTGTTGACAGCTAAAACACTGCACCAAACTCCGGTATTCATTTGAAAATACCATTTCATAATATTTTCAATAGAGCTTTTTATCGTTTTTCCAGAACTACCGTAATCAGATGAAATAGTAGAAAGAATGAAAAAAACTGTAACAATGTATTCAAAACATAAAAGCTTATAAAATGCACTATTTAGCAAAGATTTTGCATCAAAAAATTTCCAAAATAAAAAATAAATTATTGTCGTTTCATAGACAATTGCAAGCACATTTGACATAAAAAAAATTTTGTCAAAAATTTTATAAAATCCTCCAAGTGATTCAAAAGTAACTAACACTGTTGATATTGTTGGAGACGGTGAAGACATTGTATAATGTTAAAGAACTAATAAGACATTACCATTTATTGCAATGTTTTAGCACATAAGAAAAGTTTTTTATAAATATACGCTACATTCTGACTAAATATATGTACACAACTAATAAATTTTTTTAAGGTCTTTAAAATAAATAATAATAAGTACTTAAACATTTTTCCTTATTTATAAAAGGAGATAAGTAGGTGATATAAAACATTTTAATTGCATTCATCGAAAAGTAAATATCAACAATTTTAAAAGAAGCACCTGTCACAAATCCCGTTTATATGTGACCAAAAAAACACAAGGACAAGAGTACAAAAGCTTTTAAAGAAAAAAGTAAAAAAATATTAAAAATAAAGTTTAATTAAATGGCAACATCTTGCAAAGTATAGTGAATGGCAATGTTTATGACAGAACAAACATACCGGGTGTCCCAACATAATTAATGGTTTTGTTTTAGCTGTCATATTTTTATTTCTTAAGATATTCAAAAAAGGATTTCACAGTTGGACTCGATAAATCATAGGATTTGTCTTGCAATAAAAATTTTAATAATTCCTGATATGCAAATTTTTAAGGATAAATAGTAACAAAAATATTTTCATTTTCATTTTTCTTTCTTACTATCACAAAAAACCGTCAGTTATTGGAGCGGTTTTTTGAAAAACCGCTCCAACAAAAAAAAAGTGATAGTAACTTTGAAAAATTTTTTGAAAATTTAAACGTTGCAATAAAAATCTCAGTTTTTTTTAAAGAGGGGACCATATTAAAATCCCAAATTTTTTTAAAAAAATTTTATGGGCTTTTTAAAATTCCTAAAGCATCTTGAGTTTAACTGTGAAATCCGTTTTTGAATATCTTAAGAAATAAAAAAATGACAGCCAAAACAAAACCATCAATTATGTTGGGACACCCTGTACACAATATTTCTCTGACAATGTTTTATATTCAACATTTTCTTCCCCAATTTTATTTATTATATGTTTCATCACTTTTTCGAAAAAGCAAATTACAATTTTATTATCAAATTTGTCAATCATTGAAAAAAATTTTTCCTTGCCTATTAAGAAACAGTAGAATCGAATCATTTACGAATACTTGATTTTTATTTTCCATTATTTACAGCAGTTTTTGAATTGAATTTAAAATAAATTACTTTTTTAAACTTTTCAACGAATTTTCAAAAAAAGATTACCATTTTGTTACAAACTGTAGTTGAACAAATCTCATTTCAAATGTTAAACTTCCAGCAATTTAGTTAAATGATTTAATTCATGGCTTACATCTTGGAAATAAAATTTGTGGAGGTGGCGCTCAAATTGCGGCATTTTTAATAAAAATGTCAAAAATAAAATTAAATGGCACATAAAATTTTTACTTTTCTAAGACATTTTAAAAATATCATATAATTATAAAGTCATAATTAAGATAAAGGTGAAAAGTAAACAATTTTATTCAAACTACCAAAAGGGTTGCAAATATTACTAAAAATAAAAAAAAAGTAGGAAACTTTTTGATTAAATTTTGTTTTTTTCTGATTTAAAAATGTTTTAGATCATCACGTTTTATAGCACAAAAAATAAAATAAGTTTCTTCTCAAGTATAAATTTACATATAAGAAAATAATTTTTTTCTATATTTAAATATGTTCATTCAAAGGCTTATTAATCCATGGACCAGGATGACGGCGTTTAATAATTCGAAAATTTATAACCGTCCAAACAAACGTTCCTTCTTTATTATTCCGTTCATTTACATCATTCCAAAGTAATCTTAAAAGTTTAAGTTCAGAAGATGAATAATCTTGTCGAATGCTAATTGCTCGATAACATTCTGCAGATTTTTGAATTCCTGAAGCAGCTTTTGTCACATTGATTGCAGTTTCGCGAGAATCAAATTTCATTACCAACATTGGATAAAGTTTTCCATGCCATTGAAACTGATTTTCTGGTGTAAAAGATGTAATTCCATTAAATTCACAAAAATCTATCAACTCATTGATAAATGAATCAATTGTATCTCCAGAAAGTTGTTTAAAATTTATAACAACATTTTTTTGTCTTTCTGGCTTATCTTGTGCCTCAACAACTGCCCTTCTCATATGCCGTAATTCGGAAAGGGTTGGAGATGAATTTTCATTTGAGGGTAAAAATGAAGGATTTTCTGTTGATCGTTTAAAAGCCTTTGAAATATCTTCTTTCATATCAGAAAGAAGCTCTGAAAGATTTCCGCCTTGTTTTTCTTTTTCTAAAATCTTAGCATGAATTGGTCGCAATAAATTTTCAATTAAATCTTCTTTAATTCTTAATTCAGCTTTTAAACGAATAATTTCATTTTCAGCTAAATTTAATCTTTGCTGAACATCTAAGGGTTCCATTGGATCAATGAAATCTTGATCAAAAATTTCTTTTTTAACCAAATTCAATCCATTTTTGACATTTTTCTTTTTCTTTGGATATATAAAATCTTGATCATAAATTTTCTTTTCATCCATTTTCAATTGTTTTTCTTGAAAATCCAATTTTTCCAATTCTTCAAAAAATTCTTCATCAATTTCAGGTAAATCGTTAGAGGACATTTTTTTTCATGGAATAAAAATATTGAAGAATACAAAACCGAGCAGCGGCAACCTTTCGTTTTTACATATATTTTCAGCAGAAAGTATTAAATCATAATACCCTCCTGTTTGATATTTCACAATTTAAAAACCGCTTTATTGATTGACAAAAAAGTTGCAATTTTGTAGTAGAATATTCTAATATTTTGCTTTTCTGCTTTAAAAATGACAAAAGTTGTTCAATAGGATGGTTTTATCATATTTGTTTAATATCCAATGAAAGATTAAAAAACATTTTTTGACAAAAAGGTACAAAATTTATGCAAAGCACTGATTTCACAAATTCACCGACTTTGATAAATTTATCACTGATAGTGACGAAGAAAAACCTAAAGTCTAATTTTTTGATGTTTAACTGCATTCAACACTTTGTTCAATTTCACCTATTAGGTGATTTGGAAGAGTGATACCGCTTTGCATAAATTTTGTCAAAAAAGTTTTTTTAATCCTTCATTGAATATTCAACAAAGATCATAAAATCATCCTATTGAACAACTTTTGTGTCAATTTTAAAATAGAAAAGCAAAAAATTAGAATATTTAACTACAAATTCGCAACTTTTTTGTCAATGAAATAAATGACTTTTAAACTGTGAAACATTAAATAGGGGGTATTATGATTTAATACTTTCTGTTGCAGTTATATGTAAAAGCAAAAGGTTGCTGCTGCTCGATTTTTGTATTCTTCAATATTTATATTCCATGAAAAAGTATGTCCTCCAGCGATTTACCTGAAATTGATGAAGAATTTTTTGAAGAAATGGAAAAATTGGAGTTTCAAAAAAAACAACAATTGAAATTGGATGAAAAACCAATTTATGTAAAAAAGAAAAATGGATTAAAGTTGGCTGAAAAAGAAATTTTTGATCAAGATTTCATTGATCCAATGGAACCTCTAGATATTCAACAACGACTAAATTTAGCTGAAAATGAAATTTTTCGTTTAAAAGCTGAATTAAGAATTAAAGAAAATTTAATTGAAAATTTATTGCGACCAATTCATGCTAAGATTTTAGAAAAAGAAAAACAAGGCGGAAATCTTTCAGAACTTCTTTCTGATATGAAAGAAGATATTTCAAAAGCATTAAACCGTTCATTTTCACCCTCAAATGGAAATCCATGTCGATCTCCAACAATCCCGGACGAAATATGGCAACTTAAAAAGGCAATCATTGAGGCACAAGATAAACCAGAACGACAAAAAAATGTTGTTATAAATTTTAAACAATTATCTGGAGATACAATTGATTCATTTATCAATGAGTTAATAGATTTTTGTGAATTTAATGGAATTACATCTTTTACACCAGTCAATCAATTTCTTTGGCGTGGAAAACATCATACAACGCTGTTAATGAAATTTGATTGCCGGTTAACTGCAATCAGGGTATTACAAGCTGCTACAGATATTCAAAAATCTGCAGAACGTTATCGAGCAATTTGTGCCCGACAAGATTATTCCCCAACTGAACTTAAACTTTTAAGATTACTTTGGAATGATGTAAATGAACGAAATAATAAAGAAGGAATGTTTGTATGGACGGTTAAAAATTTTCGAATTGTTAAAAGCCATCTTCCTGGCCCATGGATTTATAAACCTTTTAATGAAAATTTTTAAATATAAATCAATAGAAAAAAATTATTCTTTTTTATGTAAATTTATACTTGAGAAGAAACGTATTTTATATTTTGGGCTATAAAACGCGGTGATCTAAAACATTTTGAAATTTGAGGAAAATATAATTTAGCCAAAAATTTTTCAACTTTTTTCAGTTGTCATAATTAAATTTTGCCAAAAGCAAAAATTTTTAAAATTTTTTTGATGAGATTTTATTTCCCAAATGTTTTAGATTATCATTTTTATATTGAAAATAAGATTTTAGTTAGTTTTTTTCACTGAATTATTAAATAAAAATAAATTTTATCGTAATTTAAAATTATTTTAACATTTTCACAAGTTATCATAAAACGATTTTGTATTAGTCAATTCTACCCTTGTCCCATTAAACAAAAAATGAACGCAATTTTTTAGTAAACGAAATATATGAAAATAAAAATCAAAATAGCTTTTTTCGAAAAAGTGATGAAACATACAAAACAAATTGAGGACGAAAATGTTGAATATAAAATAAAATTATACTTGAAACATAAATATTTTGTTGTCCATAAACGTCAGCACCAACTATGATTTGAATAATATTACCATATTGAAAAAATATTTATAATTATAAAAATTAAAAAAATATTTAAGTGGTGGTGACAAAGCTCACCTATATTATTAAATTAATCACCAAAAATAAAGTTTCAAGCAAAGTTTGAGAAAGTAAACGCTTTTCTGTTTTTTTAACCAAGTCCGTTTTTAAATGCCGCGTTTTTCGAATTCCAAAATGTTAAAACAATTATAGCGAAAATTCCATTATTGTATAAAAATATAAGTCCATTATTTTTTCGAGTTGGAAAACATTGAATTAAATCAATATTCGTTATACATTTAATATCACGATTTATAATAGCTTGTAATAACAGGAAACACCAAAGCTAACATAATTAATATGGAATTTTTTCTCGGGTAAAAAAAAAAAAAAAAAAAAGAAAAAATAAACAGGAAAAAATTTTGTCGAGTAAGAAATCTGTTTTGAAAAACTTTCATACAGGAAAATGAGAATTACGGTAGGAAATGTGAAATAAAAAAGTGACGTGTGTTTTTTTATTAAAGAAAATATTTTAACTTAAAAAATTTATTGATCACATTTGCTTTTTTGTCGTAAAATAAATAGTTCCTTTTGATTTAAAATGAGCTGATTATAATTAAGGACACACTGGATGAAGCAGCATCGATAAATGTTTGTCATAAATGGATTTTATAAAATATTTTAACAGTTTTTTACTTATTGAATATGAGGGCTGTTTTGTGTTTCTTTGATAAACTTAAAAAGTTTTGTATTTAAAAAATGTTTGATAACTTTGAATGTTTTTTTGAAAAATTTTCGTCTATGTTTTTTTAAAAAACATAAAAGAAGTATTAGTTTTCTTGTGCTGCATAGAGTAAATTGCAAAACTTATTTTTTTAAATTAAAAAAAATAGTGGAAAGCTTTTTTTCATGCACGTAAAAAAGCCGTGATGAATTCGTGATTGAAGTCGTCACGAAATCCATCCCTGATATCAGTCATAAATTCATCCCTGATGAGGTTTTTTCGTCACGGCATTTTTTTAACTGTGACTTAATTATTTACACTAAAATATACGGTAAAATAATGGAAATAACTCAATAAAGGAATAAAAATGTCATAAAATTTTAGGGAATGACCGTTGAAAAACTGCTGTGTTGCAGTAGTTTTTCTTTTAGATTCTTGGATTATGAAAAATATAAAATAATTAATCACCATAGAAAAAAAATCTCAAAATTCGTTAAAAAAGGAAGTTCACGTTCTAGGACCAAATTTTTATACTGTTATTTTTGTTTGTCTTAAAAAAACGATAATAATTGTATTCAGTTTTTTGAATTTTTTAGTTTTGGCTATGCCGCTGAAATATATTTAAATGGTGAAAATAAAAACATTTTGCAAATTAGAAGCGGATCAAATGGACAAAAAAGTATTAAATTTATTGTTGCACCTTTTGAAAGTATGTAAATTATTATTTTTTTATTTACTTTAATTTTTTTTAGTGTCAACTGCAGAAGTTAAAATAATATAAACAACTGATGCTGCAACGTATTTTCTCGTTCCTAATCTGGACAAAAATTAATCATTTTAAACTTTGATTTAATCTCTCAAAATGTCTTAAAAACTATCGATAAAACCCTCAAAAAAGGTATCGATTCTTTTTTTTGACAATCAATTATTTTTTTTCTTTCTTTATATCTGCTTAAAAAAGTGTTATGAGGGAGAAACTTTTTATTATTATTTTTATATGCTTTTTGGATTTAGGAAATTTATGGTTTTATGAAGGCTCTTTTGATGAAAATTTTGTAAAAGCTGTGAGTAATTTTGTTGCGGTTTCATTTATTCCATCGCAAATAATTAGCAGTCCTGAATTGGCAATTTATATTTTTGTATAAAAATGGAATTTTTGCAATTATTGTTTTAATATTTCTATTATTTGGAATTTGGAAAACTCGCCACATAAAATTAGATTTGGTTGGAAAAGTTGAAATACGGTTACATTATTTTTATTTTAAAGTTTGTCACATGTTTCGTAAAAAAAAGCTACGTGGCGGAAAACTTTTTATTACAAAAATATTTTTGTTGATAATAAAAGTACTCTCATAAAGTGATTTTAAAATATTTTTTTGTCAACAGTCTGATGGAAAGCTTTTAAAAATGTATTGAAAAGGCGGAGCCGCTTCTCAGAATTCTTTTAAAATAAAAAAAATATAAAATGGAATCGTTTTAACAAGAACTGTATCATTTTTGGTTACAACCTTAGGGATTGAAATGATTTTATAAAATAATCAACCAGTTTTGACAAAAAATATGCGTATTTTGAACTTTTCGAGATTGGTTTTTGTAATCTTTAAGTACTGAAAAGGTTTTAGGAGAAATTTCAAAAATGACTAAACTTTTTATCATCATTTGTGTTTTGGTTGTTGCTTTTGCAGCTATTTCCACTGAAGCACATTTTTTTGAAAGTCTTGATGATAATTGTGCTACAAATATCGTATGTTTCACATAAAAAAGATGTTAAAAGCTTTTATTTCAGCAAAGAACCTGCGGACGTTTATTAACGCAGCGTGTCAGCAGAGTTTGTAACACTTCCCATAAGGCAGAATGCAGTTCGTTTAACAAAAAAATTTTAGAAAACAAATTTGTTTTTTAGAACCTTCCGTATGTTGTACCGATGGATGCAGCGATTGCGACATCAAAAAAGAATGCTGCCCTTAAATAATTCATAATTGAAAACCACCGTGGTGAATAAAACTTTTTGTTGTTTTTGATATCACAATCAAAACCGTAATAAAATATTTTAAACATAAGTTTGTTGATTGCGTTTATAATTGATAAGAAAAGTAAATTTCAAAGTGTTTTTTTACAATATCCTTGAAGCTGTATTAAAAAAAGGGGGAAAGAAAACTTGTGCCCCAAAATCAAAAAATCCTTTAATCTTTTGCCGATTGAGGAAAAAGATCAAAGGTTTGCTCCTTCCAAAATGAAAACAACCATCCAGATGTTTTTTGTAATAGAAAAATTTTACAATTTTTACACCACGTGGCATTTTTTTACGGCCAAAAATCGTTTCTGTGAATAAAAATATTTGGCAAAATATTAAAATTAAAATCTCAAGTGTAACACGCCTTTTCCAACAAAAAATTTTTGTTAAAAAATAAATGAAAAATCAAATGCAGCGGTCTCGCCTGGAAAAGCACTTCTCTTCTTTTTTAATGATGACGCTTTTTTTATTTTACCATTTTTTATTGAGCTAACACATGCATTTGGATTTGCTGGAAGCTAGAATGGTGGCTGTTCATCATTGAAACATTATTTGTCGCGCTGAAATAATTATTGATTCAGCTTCAACATAATATGTGGTCGATCGGTTAGCGCGTCAGACTTTGACTCAAACTTGCACTCGGCAGGTGCACGTTCGAATCACAGCGGCGTTAACAAAATGCAAGCTCGCAAATTGTTAAGGAATTAACAAAAAACAAGCAAACATGAATTTAAAAAAAATTTGTCAAGGTATCCTTAAAAGAAACAAAAAAAAATATATTCTTTTTTAAATTAGTAAATTACAAATATTTGTTTCATTTTTATCACAATATTTGATTTAATTGTTAATTTTTTCCATTTTTTTAACTTTTTTGATCAAATTAACATCTTTTATGGATTTTGTAAAAAATCCTAACAAATTTACAGAAATGCAATGATTTAAAATTCTTCGTTTTTCGCTTAACAAAAAAAAATTGAATCCTTTATTTTTAAACTATCGTCGGAACATATGATTGACGGCGCCTTATATTCTGGTTTTCTTGCTTTTAAAAAACCTTTATAACCTAGAAAAAAGCCGGGGAAAATCATCTCTAAAAAAATGAGTTAAGGAAAAATAGAAAATTTTGAAAGAAATTATGGCAGACATTTTGAAAGAAAAAAGAAGAACTCTATTTATGAAGAGGAAAGTGCATCAAAGCCAAAGTAATTTGGTATAAAAACAAGCATGTACATAGAGTGGTAAATTTTTTAATTATTATTTTCTTGTAAGACACTGAAAATTCTTCGCTTCGTTGCTTTCAGTATTTATTAGAATATTTTTTAAATTAAAAATCTTATAAAAACGTCAGACAATTATGTAGTAACTTATTTTCAAGAAAAAAACAGAATGAAGATAGGCGACTTTATTGTTTTGTCTGTTGAACTTGTATTTTATACATTTCATATAAGTCTGTTGATTGTGCTTATAATTGAATACAAAACAAAATTTCAAGGTGCTTTTTATAATATGCTTCGATTGCTATTTATTACTGACATTTTAATATTTTTTAGTGTGAGTTTAAAATAATATTAAAGAACAGGGATGTGCGGAGTACTTCCGGGGAACACTTTTCCACAAATTTTTTCTCAATATTGAAAAAATAATCGTTTTTTTAAATAATACATTTGTGATCCACTTTTTATCATAGCTTATATCTGTCGAAACAGAATTTAAATATATGCTTTTATTAAAAAATCAGGGATTACTTCCGCTCCCATTTTTTAAACGGAATTCCGTTTAGCACATCTGCCAAAACGGAAGCGAAAATGAGCTCCAGTTTTTTAATAAAAGCATATATTTAAATTCTGTTTGGACAGATATAAGCTATAATAAAAAATAGATTGTATTATATAAAAAAAAACAATTATTTTTTCAATATTGAGATAAAATTTGCGGAAAAGTGTTCCCCGGAAGTACTTCCGCACATCCTTATTGACAAAGTTATAAAACTTGCTTTAGTCATTTGAAGCTCGAATTGCAACGTATGGATTTTGGCAAGAATATTTTAAAGAAAATACATTTTTTCCAACTTTAAATTTGCAGTCATCATTTTATTTGTTTATGATGCAATTTCTTGTTCATGCTTTTATTCCGTTTAATAGATTTACATTATTTTGGTTTCCGTTTTTGTACAAAAAGGTTATTTTTGAATTTTGCTTTTAAATTTTTTAAAAGTTATAAAATACAAAAACCAATGTTGGAATCCATTGGGCAAAAAATTGAAAATAAGTTTTTTTAACATTTTAAAAACCCGCAGATTTTTATAGATTTGGTCAAAACAATGGTATACGATATCCATTTTTATTATCCCATTAATTATTATATCTCCATGGCTGCAAAATTATGCCATCTTTATTTTTACGGAAAAAGGAAATGTTATTGTAACATATCCAAATCCAGATGATATGTCATCAGTTTTGTTTATGAGTTTTATTTATTGTTGCACCATAACAACCATCTCAGCTTTGCTTAATCTTTTAGCAATTACAAAATATTATATTCAACGAAAAAGGGGATCTCAAGCTGTACATTTCAAAGAAATAACATTTCTGTGTAATACGTTTTTTAATTTTTTATTAGTAAAAAAACTGATACCACCGTAGAAATTTGCAGTTCAAAGTTAACCACTGAAAGGGTTCAATCATTCGTGTTGAGACCAATTCTTTGTTTGAAAGCATCAAACAAAAAGAGAGAGAAAAAAAAAATTGAGCAAAAAAAAAACAAAAATTTCTCTTCTACGTTTGATGCGTTCAAACATAAAATTCGTCTCAACACGAATGTTTGCACCCTTTCAGTGGTCAACTTTGGACTGCGTTTGGTTGAAAAATTTTTATGGTGATACAGTAAAAAACGCCGTTTATTTTAAAATAAAAAACTTTTATTTTCAAAGAAATAATTAATATGACGACAACGTTTTTAGTTAAAAACTAACTAAAAAATTTTTTTCGATTATTTAAAAAATGTCTAATGAAGCTTAAAATGAGCAATTACTAACTACAATTCCCTTTTAACAGATATGTCATGCGCATTATTTATCGCTCATTGCGTTTACTGTCTTACAATGATAGGAAGAACATTATTCATAAATAATCCAAAAATTGCTTACCCCTTTCAATCTTTATTAGTCATTATTATGGACGTCATTGCTTGGAGTGGTTCCATTTCATTAATTGTTATAAGGTATAATTTTTTAATGAAAAATGAAATATTTACAGTTTTTTTAGTAAACATGCTCGCATGAATTACTTTGAATTTTACAAAAAATTTTGGAAAAAAAAACCAGTGCTTGTAAAAATTTCAAATGCTTCGAAATCTGTTCTTCAAAATCAAAAACCATAAATTATTTATTCAATTTTGTTGGCATCCTTGAAGTGTTAAATGAACATTTTTTATAAATTTTTTTTGTTGCTTTGTTTCAGAAAACCCATTTTTTAAAAATACTTTTTTTATAAAAGAGAGATTTTATTTGCAACATGATTCAATATAACAATCACTGCAACCCCTTTCGTTGCAACATTTGCCATCTAGGTCTGCAAAGAAAATACTTCTGTGTAAAATTTAAAAAGTTGCTAACCACAATAAGCATTATAAAGAGGCCGTTTGCAAATTTCAATAATACGATCTGCTAATCCACCTCCACAACTTATGATCTAAAAACCGCTTTTTGCAAACCATATATTCACCTAAACAAGCTGCATACAGTTTCATTTGAACAGCCAGCCACGAACCATTCAAAGATGTGTGCTTCAGAAAAATAAGAAACAAAAATGAATAAGAGGAAAACAGAAAAAGAAAACTTTCCGAACATTTGAATTTTTTTGAACAATATTTTACAACAACTCAGAACTGATGACAAAAAAATGAATTATTTTTCACGTTTCAAGAAAAATTCGATAAAACGGTTTCACAATTTTTTGTTTCCACCATTAATTCTAATGGCTGCATCTTTTAAAAAAAATTCATGTCTAGACCACCGTTTTTTTGCTAAAAATTAATAATGTTTAAAAAACACTTAATTCGTTTTTCTCTATGTATTTATCATTTGACTGTTACAGTAGTTTATTTTCTTAAAAATCTGTTCCTCCTACAATTTTATAAAGTCATAGCAAGCATTTTTTTATTGTCTCCATTAGGCATCGAGCTTTTTACAAACTGAGTCTCAACCTGAAGCTTCAGCTGAAGCAAACACAACTTTGACGAAGAAAGTGGCCGCCTAACTTGAAAAACATTTTTTTTTGTTCTTTCACTTTTTTGTGATTTGTTCTCGAACAAAACTGTAGTTTTCTCGGAACAGAAAAATTGTGTGTAAAAAATTTTTCATTGGTTGAAAGCAAAAAAATTTTCTCGACAAAAAGACACCTACAAATTTTTTGACTTGCTATTTTTTGCTGGTAAAAATTTTTTCAGTATATCGTTTTTAAACGTTAAAAACAACCGAAAGATCGTTCAGTGGCTGCCCAAACCCACGTTCTGGCACTTCTTCAGTTTACCCCACCCCCATTTTTTCAATCACAAAAATTTGCATAAAATTATTGAGTTTTGTTTGAAAATTCAAAAGGGTGGGTTGAGTGAGCGGTTGCTTTTGCGAATGAAAAAAACTGGGGGTGGGGTAAACTGAAGAAGTACTCAGGTTCTTGCTATCGACTGGAAATGAAAGTTTGTATACTTATTTGCAGATTTTGTTTGATAATGACGATAGCAATGATAAGTTCTATAATTTGTTTTCTTATTCATGAAAGAGTTGATGAAACACCTGAATCAATTATAAATTATATTAGTATTCCATTGGGAATAATTTGTTTATTGCTAACTCTTACATTTGTTAAAGAACTTTTCACTGATTTAAAAGGAAAGACTTTTGAAGAAAAAGCTTCTTACATTATTTTGATATGCGGTTGTTTTGTATCTCTGTCAATTATTTATAGCATTTTATATTTTGAATTGATCAAAAAATTGTTTGCTTCTCCAATACGTTTAAATTAATATTTCAATAATATATATTTTGAAAAATTTGTATTAAAATGTTAAATATATATAATTTCGTTGTAACAATAAAAAAGTTTGAAGAAAAATGACGCAAAAAATTCATACATATTTAGATTTTTTATAATCGTTTTGTATACAAATTTTATAATGCAGACAGCATTTTCTTAAAGTAAGTTTTTTTGTTCGCATAAAAAAGTAGTTCATGAATTTGTTTCTTTACAAAATGCTATTTTATACAAATCACATAGATTAAAAAAACGAATTTTTTTGCAAAATATAAAACAATAAAATATAAAAATTCAATTCATAAACAAATGTCGCCTTTCTTTTAATTCTGTTTTGTGCTCTCTCTTTTGTCATCCTTCTTTTTTTAAAAACTTTTTTTTTGTTTGTTCTTTCACCGCCGATTGATGAAAAAACAACTTGTGTCGATTTTGTGCTCATATGTAACTCTCATCGGATATAAATAGAAACATTTTTTGCATTCAAAACACAAACATTTTTATTGTCAACAATTTTTTCAACCTCAAAACAAAATGTCTCAACGAAATTTTGATGGAAAAGTTGTAATAATTACTGGAAGTTCATCGGGAATTGGACAAGCTGCTGCAATTTTATTTGCAAAATCTGGTGCATCTGTTACAATTCATGGTCGATCTGAAAATGGACTTCAAAAAACTATGGATATGCTTTTGGAAGCTAAAATTTCAAAAGAAAAGATTCATTCTGTTCGTGGAGCTGTAACTGAAGAATCTGTTTTAAAAGCTTTGATTGATGAAACTGTTTCAAAATTTGGCAGGATTGATGTGCTAATTAATAATGTTGGAATTTCAAATAAAGAAGGTGAAACAAATTCTCGGTCAATGGAAAATTTGGATTATATTTGGAGTGTTAATGTTCGAAGGTAAGAAAAAATGGCTTAAATTTTTAAACAAAGGGTATGGTGGTAGTAAAAAGTTAAAAAATTAAAGGAATTTACAGTAAACTAAACATTCGATTTTCATTTTCTGGTGTTATTATCGTTCATTTTTCAGGAATTATGATAGTAATTAAAACAGTTCAATTTACTGTGTTACTATCACTCAATTGTCTTTGAGCAAAAAAGATGATAGTAAACGAAACTTTTCATTTATCTTTTCTTTTGTTACTATCACTTGTTTTTTCAACAAACTGGAATGATAGTAACATCCGAAACTAAAAAAAAAATTATTTTTTGCTATCGTTTTAAAAAATATTTAGAAAAAATAAAACTTGTTCATTTTAATGCCAATAATTTTTTAGCATTATTCAACTCACTGAACTCGCAATTCCACATTTGGAAAAAACCAAGGGAAATATTGTAAATGTTAGCAGTATTGTTTCACAAAAAACCAATCAAGCTTTTCCATTTTATAATATTTCAAAAGCTGCTTTGGATCACTTTGCTCGGAATTATGCTTCTCTTCTTGCTTCCAAAGGTATTCGAGTTAATAACCTTAATCCTGGTGCAACCAAAACAGCATTTTTATCCCGTCATGGAATTACTGACGAAATGTTAGAACAAGTAAGATATTTGATATAAGAGATAACAGAGATAATTTCGACATTTTTCAGATGATGAAAAATTTTTCAATTCCACTTGGTCGTTGGGGGTCATCTGAAGATATGGCAAAATTTCTTGTTTTTATGGGATCCGATGACGCTTCATATATGACCGGACAATGCGTTAACGTTGATGGTGGAATTTTGATTGATTCACCTTCATTTAAATTTGATTAAAAAATTTATATCCAATATTTACAATTTTTTGCATCTTTACTTAAATTGGTTTGTCTTTAAAATTCATTTAAATGATATAAAAAATCTCTAACATTTAGAAAGTTTTATTGCTATAATTTTTTAGAATCGATGCAAAGAATGAACAATAAAAGTTTAAAAAGAGAAAGCATTTAATGTTTTTTTATAATATGAAGACAGGTCCTTTTTGCAATCAATGTAACAAAAAACAAAAGAAAAAATTGATCATCATCTTTTTTTCTTTTTTTTTGGTAAAAAATCCAGCCTCAGAGTAGTACACAGTTTTCGAGGCCGGAATCTGATTTTGGCAAATTTCGTCTTGATGGCATTTTGCCAAAAGTGGGTCAAATATGAAAGTTCTGATATCAAATGATGGATCTGAGCAAGGGGAACATATTGCAACCATAAAAAATTTTTTTCAAAATTATACAAATTTTATTTTCTGAAAATTTGCATAAATCCCCTGAGGCACTTTAAACGAAAACGGAATTGATTTTCGTTATTTTCAACCGTATTTTAGCCTATCCTGAAAGTTTCATTTCTGTTGTTTAAAATTTAATTTTTTTTCGTCGTTTTGTCTTTGAATTTGTAAAAAGTGAGTTAAAAAAAGTTAAAATGTCGAAATCTTTTTTTTTGAGTTTATTTTTTTATGTGATTTGGCCTTTAAAAAAGTAAGCATGTTTCTTTTCTTTTAATGCCTTTTAAAGTATATGCCATTTAATAAGCACATGTGTAAATCTTTTATTTACAGCTAAAGTCAGTTTCAGACACTTCAATTACTAAAGCTGAAAGTAAAAATTTTCAATGACACGTTCCTTTTGACTTTTTTCATTTTTAAAAATTTCATTTTACATTTTTTTCATTACCTCAAAAACTTCCTCTTTTACAAAACATCGTCATTTATAAAAATGGATAAAAAAACAATTTTTTAATAAATTTTATTGAAATTGGAATTCATATTCCACTTTTTGTATTGCAAATTTTTGTTGTAATATTTTTGTTTAAAATATTAATTAATCCAAAATCAATGTTTTGTTCGGCATATTTTGCAATGCTAAATTCTGTTTATTTTGTAAATATTATATTTAATATTGCTTGGATATGTGGTCGTTGGGTTTTATATTCTTGAACATTTCCATTGATGCCAGCAATATATTTTATTTTTTTTCATGGTCAAGGATGCTTGGGAATATGGGAAACATTTTTGGCAATGAATCGATGCACAGCATTTCCTTCAATTCATAGAAAAGTAAGGAATTTCAGTTTTTTAAAGTTTATAGAATTTTGCATAAAAGTAATAGCAATAAAAATTTTTCATTTTCATTTTTTTTGTGTTACTGTCGCTTTTTTTTATGAAGCGTTTTTGGATGATAGTAACAAAAAAAGTGAAAATTCAATATCATGGTTACTATCTCTCTCTTTTTTTATAGTGTTAAAAAAAATTCTCGATAATATTATAAGGGAACCTTCACTTATGTCCCAGCCGTTTTACTACCAAATTATGTTTATATGGTTCGACTAGGGTTTAAATCGATTATGCCGAAGTGATAGCTGCCATTTTGCATAAAAGTGATAGCAAAAAAAATTTTCATTTTTATTTTTTTGTGTTACTATTACTTTTTTTAGTGAAGCGTTTTTGGATGATAGTAACGAAAAAAATGAAAATTTAATTTTATGGTTACTATCTCTCTTTTTTTTAAAGTGTTAAAAAAATTTTTTTTAATGTGTTAAATATTAGCCATTTTAGTAATTGAATACTATTGAAAAACAAAATACTAACATTTTTTTTTTTAAATCTTATCTGTTATTTTTAGATTTGGACCAAAAACCTTGTCATCTTTTACATCATTCTTATTCAAATTTCTCCATACATTTTTCATTGGTACATTTTTCCAAATTTTGAATGCAAATTTATTATATCCTATGAAGGAAAATGTAAAACATTAATTGATGAAACAAATACAAAAGTTGCAATTGTAAATATCTTCTTTGGTCTTTTAGCACTACTTTTAATAATTTTGGGAGTTGCTTTAACTCCAAAACTTGAATCATCTCAAAAAACAAAAATGGAAAGAAGATTAATTTATCAAACAATTTTTTCATCTTCTATGCTTGTGTTATTGTATACAATAAGTTTTATGGAATTTGTGGCTCCATATTTTTTGAGTGTTTCATATATACTTTATATGCTACAATTTTGTCCTTCAATGTTTATGCTATTTTTTATAAGTCCAGTAATTCGAGAAGAATTTTCAAAATTTTATGGGCTAACATTTTTTATGAAACATTCAAAAATTTGAAATGCAGCTACCAATTGGGGAACATCAATGGCAAAACCAATCGCAGTAACTTAATGATAATTTATAAACGTTACAATTAATGCCCATTTCGATGTAAATATGTGACGTATTTGTAATTTAAAAATTTTGATGTTTCTTGTAATAATATATGTGTTTTTTAAGTTTTTTTCGTGAAAGTAAATATAGATTTTTTTTGTATAATGATGATATCAGGAGAAAGCATGCTGACTAAATAGACAGACGTCTGTCACATATTAACAACAGCAATAAAAGAATAATATTGAATTTTTGCAAAAATATATTTAATGAAAAAAGGCCATTTATGTGCCATTATTTTTGTATGAAAATATTATATAAAAAATTCAAATAACGAGTTTTTTTTTCATAGTAAAAATATAAAGGAAACAATGATAAAAACTGTGTTCAAAGTGCATCAAAAAAATGGACACAATATTGATTTGAAAAATTTTCTTCTTTTTCTTTTGATACATGTTTTTTGGTGAAAATAAAAAAGAAGCAACCACTTTTTTTTGAATGTTTAAGATTTTTACTGCTGAAATAAAAGAGTAATCATGTTTACTGCATTGATAACATAAAAATATGTATTTGTAAAATGTAAAAACAAGGTGCTTTTATAATTCTAAACTGTACTTTGCTGAAGTATCAATAATTTTTGCTTAACACAGCACAAAGAAAACATTAGTAATGGATTTCAATATTAATATGTATGTGATATAAATGATATTCATACTAATCTTCTAAATCCATCAACTTAAGATATTCGAATGGATTTTTAAAAAAACTATTTTTCATTTAATAAGAAGTTTAATAATAAATAAACAACACATAAAAACACAAAAATTAAATTTTGTTTAAAAAATGCTGTTTTTATGATGGATTCCAACTAGGTTTTCGACTTCCATAGATTGTAACAATTGCACCATTTGATTGCCGATGAAAATTTTTTTATACAGATATTTTGCAATTCGCTGTCCCCACTTTTTAAAAAGTCTGTAAATTTATAAGTACGGAAAATATTTTGTTGTTTATAATTATTATTTTTTGCTCTTTTATTTTTAATAATCTGAAAAATTATGACACATCTCAGTTTTTCTCATAAAAGCTACAAAATAAAACCACATAAAAATAAATTTATTTTTGACCATAAACTTTTAAAATACAAAAACGAACTTTGTTTACCATTTTTAAAATTTATTTATCCCAAAAAATATTCCAAAGTACAAATTAAAGATTTATAAAAGGCAAAGACAAAGAGAAAAAAAATTGGTTTTTGATAACTTTTAGTCTTTCTAATTTTAGTAATTCAATTATATACATAAGGAAGTCGGACCACAAAAAAAAAAATATATACTTTCACCACACATTTTTTTTTGTTTTGCAGGTGGATATTACCACTTCTACTTTAAATTTAAATTTTTAAGTGGCTACAGTTCTCAAGTGTTGCAGAAATACTTTTATTTACAACATTTTTCAATTTCCAATTAAGTGTATTTTTGCAAAATGGCAATTTTGGCATATTTTATTTTTGGTGAACAATTAATTACCATAATTTCTGCTCTATTAACTTTATACATTTGTATTACAGTATTATGGAAAAAGCATTTATATATAAAATCAAAAATAATTTCACCAATTTTACAAATAAATTTTTGGTATTTATTTTTTTGGTCTTTAGCTACAGTAATTTATTCCCTATATATTTTAATATTATGGCGTCCAACTATTGAAAAAGTTTTATATGAACAAAAAACTTTATATTCCATTGGATTTCCATCATATATTTTAATGCAGCTAAATACAATCTTTGAAGCATTTATTGGAATGGATCGATGCTTTTGTATCTTGTATCCACTTCGATACTCTGAAAGGCATAAAATTTATTTTAGTGGAATTGCAATTTTTTTTTCAGCCATTTACGGCACTGCTTTAAGTTATTTCAATAAATTTATTGATATATTTTTTGAAAATTTAAAAACAAATTGTGCATTTCATGGTTGTATAATTCTTAAAAATCCAATTCCATTCTTAAATTATATTCGTGCAATTTCAACAACTTTTAATGGAATTATTGCAATTACATTATTTGCATTAATTAAATATTTTTTACGGCATTCAACAAATAATAATGCAACTCGAAGAATGCATTTCACAATTTTAGCTGTTATGGCTTTTACAGTAATTTTTGATGTAATTCCAAATTTATTTTCATACTTTTTTCAAAGTGTAAGATTTTTTAAAGAAGGATTCCAAAAACATTAGCCAAAAAAATTTGCATATTTTTGTGTTTTAGATTACTGGTGAAACCCTTGCCTATTATACTGGACCATATAGCAGTTGCTTTGTTTCAATAAATATTTCATTTGGTGCATTAATTTATTATCGAACATTTAAAAAAAGCTTTCAACGGCTTTCAGATGGTGCAATTGTGACAATTTATGGAAGTCGAAAACCTAGTTGGAATCCGTCATAAAAACAGCATTTTTTTAACAATTTTTAAAGAAAATTTAGTTTTTCTGTTTTTATGTGTTTTTTATTTATTATTAAAATTCTTGTAAAATGAAAAATATTTTTTTTAAAAATCTATTCGAAGTTCTCAAGTTGATTGATTTAGGAGATTAGTATGAATATCAGTAATATCATATACATATTAATATTGAAATTCATTACTAATGTTTTCTTTGTGCTGTGTTAAGCAAAAATTATTGATACTACAGCAAAATCAGTTTAGAAATATGAAAGCACCTTGTTTTTACATTTTACAAATACATATTTTTATGTTATCAATGCAGTAAACATGATTACTCTTTTAATTTTGCAGTAAAAATCTTAAACATTCAAAAAACAGTTTTTGCTTCTTTTATTTTCACCAAAAAACATGTATCAAAAGAAAAAGAAAAATTTTTCAAATCAATATTGTGTCCATTTTTTTGATTCACTTTGAACACAATCTTTATCATTGTTTCCTTTATATTTTTACTATGAAAAAAAAACTCGTCGTTTGAATTTTTTATATAATATTTCGAAAACAAAATAATGGCACATCCTTTTTTCATTAAATGTACTTTTGCAAAAATTCAATATTATTATTTTATTGCTGTTAAAGGAGGCGGACCCTTTGATCCATTTTTTAAAAAAAAGGATTTCGAAATATTTTTTTTTTTCCAAACCATCGATATTCGTGATCAGGGTGACTCTTGAAACGAAAAAATATTACCTTTGTTAAAAAAATAAAAACAATGGAAGCTGCATTTTCGTTTCGAGAGTCACCCTGATCACCAATATCGATGGTTTGGAAAAAAAAAGAAATATTTCGAAATACTTTTTTTAAAAAATGGATCAAAGGGTCCGCCTCCTTTAATATGTGACAGACGTCTGTCCATTTAGTCAGCAAGCTTTCTCCTGATATCATCATTATATAAAAAAAATTTATATTTACTTTCACAAAAATAAAACTTAATTTTTTTCCACAATTTTATCTTATTTTATACAATAATGAAAAAAATGTTTTGTCCTTTAAAAATAATTCAATGTTGACACTTTAAATTTTTATTGCTACTTCCTTTTTGGGTTCTCAAACTCATCAAAATTTTTATATATAATCAAAATTTTAACAATAAAAATGGCATTAAAAATGGAAATTGCTAAAACATTGCATCTAAAAAAGTGTCATAATAAAATCTTTAAGCTTTTTGTAAAACTTTTTTATATTCTTGAACACTTTTTTCTGTTAAAAATAACATTTTTCTTAATAAAAATATTCTATTCCATTTTTCTTCATCATAATCATAATATTCTCGCATTTCTTTATGTACAATTAGCCTTCCCCGTCGAATTATTTCTTCACCAGCTTCTGATAATGCAACTTTTAAATAATCTGAATTCCATAAAATGCAACAAAAAATATACATAATTTCTGTAATATCCGGTTTAATCTCTTTCATCATTAATAACAAAGAATGCCAAAATCGAAAAACAAGTTTTTCCCATTTTTTTCGTTTCTCGAAATTGATGTCATTAATTATTGCATCCAAATCATAGATACTTTTATCTTGAAGCATAATAAAATTATCAGTCGTTTTTGTATTCATAGAATCCAAAGAATCATAAATTCGTTCAAAAAACCAAAATGGACTCCAAAATCTTTGTAGCAAAAATGATTTGTCAATTGAAGGGATTTCAGAAAAGTATGGAAAACCTTTTAACAGCGAAATTCCATGTCCTTTTTCATTGGCATTTAAATCAGAGAAAAGTTTCCAATTAAAGTTGTCTTGAAATGCAACAGTTATTTCGGCGTTTTTGTATTTGCCATTTCGAAATTTAATAAGATTTGTATAAAATTTTGACATTTGAGATAAAATTGGATATTTGTTTTCACATTTGTTGTTTACTGTTGGAATTGGGAGAATCTGAAAAAAAATGTTTTAGTGATACTAAACATTTGTCTCAAAAAATTCCTAAACGGTGTTAAATTAAACTTTGAAACCAATTTTTTGAATAACTCTAACGGAAAAAATTTGCTGGTGAAAAGGTTAATTAAGTTTGTACACATTTTATAAAAAGAAATAAACGTCAGATTCAAGCCGGAATCTGATTTTGGTAAATATCTACATGATGGCATTTTGCCTAAAGTGGGTCAAATATGAAAGTTGATATAACAAATAATAGGTTTGAGCTAGGGGAACATATTGCAGCCATAAAAAAAAAAATTTTTTTCAAAATTATGCAAATTTTATTTTCAGAATATTTGCATAAACCGCCTGAGGCACTTTGAACAAAAACGGATTTGATTTTCGTTATTTTCAACCGTATTTTAGCCTATCCTGAAGGTTTCATGTCTGAAGCTTAAAATTTAACTTTTTTTCTTCGTTTTATTCCGTTTATGTTCGAAGTTGAAAAAAATGAGTTTTAAAAAATTTCTTACTTCTGGTAAAATTTCAATAGTTGTTGCATCTTCGTTATTGTTGACATTGCTGTTTGAAGCTTCTGTTTGAACATTCTCTGCAGTTAATGTATTCATTTTCGGCCTTTTGCTTACACTACTGATAACTTCATCGATGATGGAATTAATATTGATTTCACGTTGAGTTGGTGTTACATTTGATGCCATTCTACCTTCACCATTTTCATACTCAACAGATCCAGAAGTTGACAATGAATTAATACATTTTTTACGTCTTGTTGTATCATTTTGCACCCTTTCAAAAGCACTTTCATAATTTCCATCTTTTTCGTCAAAAATCCATTTACCATTCCATTCAGGATCTGAAACAATATCCATAATTTTATAAATCCTTTTTTCTTCTTCTTTAATATCAAACGGATTTAATTTTTTATTTTGATTAAATATAAGTGCTTCTGCAATTCGGCAAATATGAATATTTGCCAATTCTGTATTTGAATTATCATTGAATTCTTCGTTAATAACTTTTTGATCTGTTGTATTAAATTTTATGCCAAGAAAATTTTCAACTACATCTTTGATTGAATGAAATTGTTCGCAATAATCTTTTTTTAAACTATCATAATATTCAACTCGAAAATCTTCTGCAAAAAATGCAAGTATTACAATTCGAGTATCATGAAAAACAGGGATAATAATTCTTGAAGCGCTTTCGGAATTCAGTGAAATGTAATCTTTAATATTATGTTTTTGGATGTTTAAAGAATAAAAACATGAAACAATTCCAACATTTTCAATTCCTTTTTTGTATGATGAAATTGAAGCGGATTTTATAAATTTGTCAATTTGGCGAAGTTTGGATTTAATAAATGTTGGAACGTTTGTAGGAGTTGAAGAACCAAAAAAGGAAGAAGGTTCATCCATGACCTAAAAATAAAAAATTAAAAAAAATTGGACACTTTTTTCTAAAAAAATACACGTTGTACAGAATTTTTAAGTAAAATTATGATAAAAATTTTACCATTTTTCTGTGACGCAAAAACGTGACTGAAAAAAAGAAAGAAATTAAAAAAAAGGTATTGTTAAAAATCATTTAATCTATATTAAAAATTTTTAGAGAAAATTTATTTATTATAAAATTTGAAAAAATGTTTCCAAAAGTTGTAAAATTTTTATTTTAAAATTGAATAAAAACAACTAAAATAAAAAAACCATTTAAAATAAACGTTTTGCATTCTAAAAATTTACACGCACTTTTTTTTCTAAAAAAAATACGTGTCATTTTTTTCTTCCGCGTTTGTGCGACAATCTATTCTTTAGTCTTTTTTCAACCCCGATTGTGCATTCATTTTTCAGACGTTTTTTTATTTCAACGATATTAGGAATGACAGATCTGCAGTCGATTCCAGCCGCAACTTTTTGCTTGTGAAAAAAAGAAGAAAAAGGAACCAACAGATTTTTTTTATATATTTTAAAAATGCAGTGTGAGTTTCGACGGAAAAAAAATAAAAAAGCAACAAGAAATAATTTTTTTAATTTGTTTGAAAAACAAAAAAAGTTTAGTTTTTAAAAAAAAAGGAGAAAAAAAAATCTTTCATCCATTATTTATGTATTTGAAACTTGAACATTAAAAATATAATGTAATGTAGCAAAAAATGAATTTAAAAAAATTTTTTACATCAATAAAAACGAAAAAATTTTGTTTTACAAATGTTTCATCAATTTATTTATCAATTGTTTTTTTTTCTTTCTTTAAATAGCAATGAATGGAAAACAAAGAATCAAGAAAAATGAATAGTCAGAAAACTTTAATCGAAAATTTTTGTTTCAATTTTTTTGAATTTTTTATACATTTTAAACAAAAAATAAAGAGGGTATTAGCCGCTCTAATACATAGTATTTTCAGGCTTTTGGCTTTAAAAAGATTTGCAACTGGAACACATAGTGCTTTGGAAGAAAGAGAGAACTTCAACAAGAAAGCAAACAATACAATAATTTGTGAATTTGAAGAAATTACTCGAACAATTCAATTCGACCAAATGGTCAAAGTTATTGTCTCCTTTTGAAGGATCATCTCAACAAATCAATGCGAATCACTCAATTTCAAGTCAAAAAAGTTACTGCCAATTGCAAAAAGGAAACAATATTCTTCAGTCGACATTATCATGGCAGAGTAAAGTCACAGCAAAGATCTCCGAAAAAAGGTTCATTGTTGGAAACGCTTGCGAAGAAGTTAAAGCCAATAATGAAGTGCATGAACTAGCAGAAGTAAGACATTTCCCTAGCCCTTCATCATGTGCAAATGGCCCTGAATGGATAAATTTTTTTTTTGAGGATCGCATTAACATTACCATCTTGCATTTTTTATAAAATATATGTACAACCAACAAAACAAGATATACTTGGCATTTTCACTTTGGCCAGACACTTCATTTATATACGAAAAAGTTTCTGCAAAAATGTTTTATTGTAAATTTTTTTCATCGGGCAGTGCTGGAAAAAAGTATAAGAATGCCAAAAACATTAAACAACAAAAAAGAATGTTTTTATGGTTTAAAAAAACAAAAACAAATATAATAAAAACCAAAATTAAACATTAATTCTTCCTTCCAAATATTTTTTAAAACAATATCGATTTTTGATATTAATAAAAAATGATGGATAAAAAGTTTCAAAAAGTATATCATTTTTTACCCAAATAAATGTTCCATCAAAAATTAAATTTCGAAGAATTTTTATTCCTTCAGCTACAGAATAATCGGATTGAATTGTTTCAGGATGATGAAATTCAACATTAAATTGACAAATTTGTTTATAAATTTTTTCATTTGGCATCATTTCAAATACTTCAAATTCTGCGCCTTCAATATCAAAATTCACTAAATCTATTGGACGCTCTTTTCCATGATACATTTCAATCAAAGAAGCAGCAGAAATTTTTTGAACTTTTTCATAATGATTTAATATTTCGGTTGCATCAACTAAAAAATAAAGGTTTAAACAGATTTGAAAAAAGTTTAAAATTAATTAACATACGCCTTGTAATTCGTCCTTTTTCAGTTTTTCCTCCAACGGCAGCTTTAACAAAATGTCCTGATAATTTTTGTATAAATAATGCCTCATTTATGACTGGATCAGGATCAAATCCAAGAAAAGAACAATGTGGATAAGTTTGTTTTAGAAATTCTTCGTTTCCTATTTCATGTCCAATTCCTATAAAAAGCATCTATACATAAAAATCTAACCCCGGTGGATTACAAAATTTTCGAGATTCAAGCCTAGGGTTGTCGATTTCCCGGTAAATCGAAAAAAGCGGGAAATTTCCCGCTTATTTCCCGGAAACGTAATTTTGGTAATTCTGTTTTTTCAATACCTAAAACAACTAAAAGCTCATAATTTGATGATTTTTCGATGAATTTTGCAATTAAAGGAGGCGGATGTTTTGATACAGTTTCGAAATCTTAGACTTTCGTGATTTTCAGGCAAACTGAGAGTCTTGAAACGAAAATGCATCTTTATTTGATAAAATTTTAAAACGGTCATTTTCGTTTCAAGAGTCTCAGTTTGACTGAAAATCACGAAAGTCTGAGATTTCGAAATTGTATCAAAACATCCGCCTCCTTTAATGACTTTTTAGAACAAAAACCGTCTTATTTTATGCTAAATGAGCTTAAAATAGTAAAAAATGTTGCGTTTCTAACAGATATTTTCGTGAAATTTCCCGCAATTTCCCGCAAAAATCGGGGAATATCCGCGGAAATTTCCCGGGAAATTCCCGTGGAAGGGAAACCGACAACCCTATTCAAGCCGGAATCTGATTTTGGCAAATTTTAACTTGACGGCATTTTGCCTAAAGTGGGTCAAATATGAAAATTCTAATATCAAATGATAGACCTGAGCTAGGGGAACATATTTCAAACATAAAAAAATTTATCCAAAATTATGCAAATTTAAGTTTGAGAAAATTTGCATTAATTCCCTGAGGCACTTTGAACAAAAAAGGATTTGATTTTCGTTCTTTTCAACTGTATTTTAGCCTATCCTGAAAGTTTCATTTCTGTAGCTTAAAATTTAAATTTTTTTTCTTCGTTTTTTTCCGGTTATGATCGAAGTTAAAAATAAAAATAATGAAAAGAAAATTTACCAAAAGTAATAATCGAACATGTATCATTAAATTTTGGTGAAATAAATTGCTTATTTTCATACAATTTTGGAGTTGAAATAAATTTCGATAGTTTTGCATTTAACGCATTTGCACATTTCTAAAACAATAAAACTGCAATTATCAAACTTTCACATTTTTCACAAATAAATAAGTATACCATTGGCAAAGCACCAATTTCAATCCAGTCTAAAGTTGAATTTGAATTTGGAGTTTCAATTAATCGATTTAGCGTTTGTAAATAACAATCTTTAATTTTAGATAATTCAGCAGATTGAAAATCAAAATCATCTGTAAAATTTAATGAAAGCCCCGATTTTTGCATAATTTTTTCAATTTTTTCTGCAACTTTTCTTTCATTTTCTTTGTTCTCCGGAAACTTAAAATAAAACCATATAAAAAATACAGAAATACAAATTAAAAATAGAATTTTGTATTTATCTATCATTTTTTTAGAGGGGAGAAGTAAATTATAAATATAATTGATAGCAAGGAAAATTCAGCATTGAAAGACGGAAAAAAAGAGCAATGTTTTAATTTTAAGATATGATTTTGAGAAAGGTATTAAAAAAAAGAGGTAATCTTGATTTTGAAACAGGATTGCCTCCTTTTTAAGCGTCACAAAAACGGATAAAAATGAGCAATGTTTAAAATTTTTAAGTTAAGATTTTGAGAGAGGTATTAGATTTTGAAAGAAGATTACCTACGAAAATTCAATCAAGAAAAACAATTTTGTCTTTTTTCTTGCATGCGAAAAACAACAACAAAAATGCAAAAAAAAAATTTTTTTCTAATTTTTTTTGCAAAAAAGTGTACTTTGGTAGGCAAAAACTTTTTTCTTAAAAAACGTGCAAAAAAACCACATTAATGAAATTTAAAGAAGCACCTCCCTTATGCTGTTTTTTTGCTTCCAGAAAAAAAAAGCAAAAACTCTATTTTTTCTTTCAGTTCTTTTAGCTTTTTTCTCGTTTGACACAACGTTGTACAAAACCACTCGTTTTTTAAATATTTTAATCAATTTTTTAAAAAGCATACTTGTCGAAGATAAAGATGAAAAATAAAAAAATAAAAAGCTTTAAAAGTTTCTGTAAATTTCGGTGTTTTGCCTGCAATGGTGATTCAGGTGGCCCCGATTTTTAAAGAAGTCAGCGATTACACAAGTACAAAAAGCATGAAATATTTTTTTTTTCATCCAGTTTTACAACCATTATCAGCTTAGTGATCAGATATGCTACGCTTTATGGTATTTTAATATTAAAATATGCTTTGTTTTTTCATTGTTTCTCAAGAATAATAATTTTGGTACCAAAAAAATGGAGAATTTTTTGTTAATAATAAACAAATAATCAGTTCAACAATTAATATGTGAGATTAGAGATTTCTTTGTTTAAAAATTTAAATAAAACATAGATACAAAAAATTGTAAAAAAAGTTTGCTTAAACATTTTGTTACTCTTTTTTAAAAGCTTAAAACCAAACGTTTAAATAGCTGCATTTAAAAAAAAGCTTTAAAAATCTTCTTTTTTTGCTGTTGTTTTTTGCGTCCACAACAAATTTATTTTTTTCTCTTTCTTTTATTTTTTCTCTTCCTTTCATTGCTTTTAGTATTTTTTCTGGTTTGAAGCAGCCACTGCCCTTTTGAATTTTTCAATCAATATTTAAAAAAACCACGTTTTTCAAGCAAAAGTGTACAAATAAAAATAGAAATTTTAGGTCATGTGCCCGTAAAACACAGTAATAAAGAAAAAATGGACAAATTTTTTATTAGTAAAAGTTAAATTGAATTATGATTTTTCAATGCAAAAAATATGTTTTTTTTATCGTGTCTCGTCAGTAAATAGATTTTCTTTTATTAAATTCTATTAAAATCTCTAATTTTTAAAATTTCATTCATTTTTTCAATATAGCCTCTCAAAAATGGTGCTAATAAATATGAGCCAAAAGCAGATAAATGATTGTCATCTGTTATCAATGAAACTTTCCCCGTTACATCAACCGGCGAACACCAGTTCTCTTTACAAAATGCTTGCAAAAAATTCATAAAAATACAATTTTTACATTTTATTTCTTTCCATCTTTGAGCAGAAATTATATGACGATTTTTGAGGTCCTACAAAGAAAATTAAATGTTTTTATTTTATATAAAAGCAGTTTTTTGCAAAATTCAGACATTTTTGTCCCTTTCGAAAAAAACATTTTTTGAGTTTGAAGGTTAATTCGCCCAATTTAGACTAATTCAAGGTCAGAGAACACGAATATGAACTTTTTTTGACTAAAAATGCCATGGCATGAAGTTACGGCATGGCATGTCCTAAACAGTGCCAAAATTGACTTTTTATATAAAATGCCATAAATTTCATATCAACTGATTCCTTTCATAACAATATTCATCCAAATTTGGCATTTTATAGAAAAAGTCAATTTTGGCCCTTTTTAGGGCATGTAATGCCGTAACTCCGTGCCATGGCATTTTTAGCCAAAAAAATTTCATATTTGTGATCTCCGACCTTGAATTAGTCTAAATTGGGCGAATTAGCCTTCAAAGTCAAAAAATATTATTTTCGAAAAGGACAAATATGGAAAAAAGTCTGAGTTTTACAAAAAATGGCTTTTACAGAAACTCACACTTTCTGGGAACTGATAATTTCCAACCCAACCATTAAAATGCATTGCTTCAGCAAAAATTAAAGAATTAAATCGAAATGATTCAAAATGGATATCACTGATTAACAAAACTTTTGAATTATTTGTTAAAAAATTTATCATTTCTTGCATTTTTATTGTTCCAATATCTGTTGAAATGGGTTCAGTTGGAGGAAAATCCATATCAGGTTGATATTTAAAAACTAAAAATATTATATCCGGTTTATAATGAATTACAGCATCTTTAAGCAAATTTCCAGTTCGTGAATATGCAAATCCTTCAAAAGGTGTTGCACCACCTGTTACAAAAAGGTTCAACTCTGAATACATTCCATCTAAGACCAATTTAGAAGAAGGAAAAAAGCATTCAGCATGAGAATTTCCAATTACAAGAACTGATAAATTTCCATGCCCTTTTAATTCTGCTCCTCTAATATTTGGTTGTTGTGGGGTATAGAAAGATTTTGAAAAATTTGATAATGGAAAATGTTGACATCCAAAATTGGAGGAATAAATTGCCATTTTTGCTGAAAGTCCAGGACTGATTGTTGCTGATATTTGACTCCATTGAGTTTCATTTTCAATAAATTTAGATTTATTGTGATATATTTCTTTTATAAGCGAAGAGGTATTTTGGGGCTAAAATAAAAAATACAAATATTTAGTGGAATATTAAAATACCAAATATACCCTTGAAGAATTCATTGTTAAAATTCCAGAAATAATGACAATATAAACAAAAAACAGAATTGATAAAAATTCTTTTGGTTTATACTTTGCTTTTACAATCGGTTTTTCAATCCATCGATGAACAATTATTCCAATTATTAAACAAAGACATAACAAAAATCTTCTGTCTAAAATTTTGTCCATAAAACATTATTTTTGAAAACGACATTTTTTTCATTTTCGAGGAGAGGAGGAAAAAAAGTTAAATTTTAAGCTACAGACATGAAACTTTCGAGATTTCGGCAAATTTCGATTTGATGCCATTTCACTATTTCTAAACCGATTTCAATAATTTGACTTTTAAATGATAGATCTGAGCTAGGGAAACACAGTGCAACCATAAAAATTTTTTTTTCAAAATTATGCAAATTTCAGTTCCAGAAAATTTGCATAAATCTCCTGAGGCACTTTGTAAGAAAGCAGATTTGATTTTTGTTTTTTTCAACAGTAGTTTAGTTTATCCTGAAAGTTTCATTTGTGTAGCTTAAAATTTAACTTTTTTTTTCCATTTTTTCCTTTTTTGTTAAAAATTGAAAAAAATTTCGTTTTCAAAAAAAACACATACTTGTTTCAGAATGTTCAAATAAAATATTTGAAAATGTAACAAAAATCCAATGTGAAATATACAAAGAATATGAAGCATCTCCAATAAAAACAATAAAACGATTTGAAAGAATTGAAAATTGTAATTCTTCTTTTTCTTTTTGTCTTCCAATTCCAGCAATTAAAATCGAAGTTAAAATAATTGTGCAAATTTGAGCATAAGCTTGATCTAGGATTGTAGGAAATAAAGTGATTGTTAAAAGTAAAGCGGATAAAACATTTGTAAAAATTGAATGCCGTAAAAATTTTAAAAGTAAAATAAAAATATTGCAATTTGGAAATTCATCAAAAAAATTTAAGGAATAAAAAACGCAAAATCCAGCAGAAAATTGCCAAATTCTAGTTGGAAGCATTCCAAATGTAAAAGCATTTCCAATATCCCCAAAATTAATCAACATATAAATTGATAAACCCTGCGAAAATGCAATTATCAAAGGCCATATTAAAAATAAATTAATCCAAGTTGGAAATTTTCGGCAAAAATATGCCAAAAGCGGAATAATTGCATAAAATTGCATTTCAACACAAAGCGACCAATAATGTTTAAACCACTCAAATGAAAGACTTATATCAAAATAATTTCGTTCTTCAAATAACATTGCAAAATTTGTTGAAAATGTTAGAGCTGATTTTATTTGTAACAAAAAATCTGACCATTTTAGAGTATACGAAATTGCAGGAACAATAATTAAAGTTGAAAAAATGTTTATTAAATATAATGGCAAAATACGATAAATTCGACGATAATAAAATGATAAAATAAAATTTTTAAATGATTTAACCTTTTTGGGAGTTAATAAAATTAATGCCATAAAATAACCAGAGATAGCAAAAAACCTAAAATACTGCATAAACATGCTTTCCAAAGATATCAGATAATTTACATATCAACCCCCAAAAAACCGTTAACAAAAAAATCTGGCCAAATATGATAAAATAAAACTGAGATAATTGCAATACATCGAAGTCCTTGAAGTTCAACAATTTTTGAAGGCATTTTTGATTTTTAAATAAAAATTTATTCTATTTATATTTTTTTAAATTTAATAAATCCATTTTTTTCGTCCACGAAATTGACAATTTTTTTCATAAACGGCAAAGAATTGGGTCAAACGCGGCCATCAATTTTTTTTTCTCTCCTTTTTTTTATATTTTTCGGAGCAATCAAATCCGAGATGAGAGGAAGGAGCCGCGATAACCACCTAAGAGAAAATCCATTTCTCTCTTCTAAGGCATTTAAGAAATTTGCAAAAACAGTCAATAATTTGATTGTATAAATTTGGAAGAGATATATTAAAATTTTGTGATAAAATTTTTAATTCATTTGTGGTGGTTGATGAACAAAAGATTAATGAAACGATAAAAGTTGTTGTTGAACATATTGATTTTGAGAAGGCATGTATTGATAAACATTTGAAATAAATTGCTGTTGTTTATGCATCAGAGGAAAGCTAGCATTGGACGATTAATTTTGACATATTGTGATCAATTGCATTAAGAATGACTACAAAAATAGGAATAAAAATATGTCTTTAGTTAACCTCAAAAGTGTTGTATCCGTGAGATAAAGAAAGAAGAAATAATAATAATATTTATAGCACAATATTATAAAAAAGCAATACAGAACGAAACGAGTAACAGAGGCCGAAAGTGTGCGTGTTGACTCGGGAAGGAACGGAGCTTAAAAGTGAGGTAAAATCGACAACCAAAAAAAAAGGAAGGAACGCAATTGGCTGCGTAAGACAGTTTTGTGTGAGAAATGTAACACGCAAGCAAGGAGGCATTGTTAGGCACAACGCCAGGCGATGAATACAATAGAAATGAAATACCCTGGAATCAGGGGCACAACAAAAAGTTTAAATAACTAAATCTGAAAATTGTATTAATCTGATAAAATATTTTAAATATTAAAAATAGTTTTTGGTTTTTCAACGTGTTTCTTTGTTATTTTGCAAAAACAAGAAAAAAAATTTTTATATGCTTTTGTCAGCGTTGATGAAATATTGTTATTTAAAATTGTACAAGCAGAAAAAAACATAGCAAAAAAGAAAAAAAACGTTGAAAATTTTTTATTGTTTTAACAAAAAAAAGTACAATTTTTGAATTTTTAATAGATATGTTAATGAAATAGGATATTTATATTCAATTGTTTAATACTAATTTAATTTTATAATTATTGGGCGATAGCATTCTACGGATTTTTTAAATATGGATTTCACAAAATATTCATTTTAACCTCGGATCCACCGAGCACCCAGCCCCAACGCCCCAATGGCTGCTGAGGAATCCAACCCGGGATCTTCCGGGTTTTCATCAACAGCACGTCCGAGGGGGAGTCGAACCGGGATCCTTCCGGTCGACATTCCTCAGCACTAACCACTAGGACAAGGAGGCGGCTAATACTTTTTATGATAAACATTGTTTTTCCCTGTGTTTTTTACTTTGCTAATAAAGTTAACTTTACTTTTTTGTATGCTTTATTTTTGGCACGCATTTATTCCTCTTCATTTTTGTTGTTTATTGGCAAAAAACCGATAACTTGAAATTTTCTTTTAGCGAAGAAAAAAAAGCTGCCCAAATTTTCTTAGCACCTTTTACTTTAAAATATATGTGGTGAAGCAGGATTTCACACAATATTAATCGATTTTACTATAAAAAATTATTACAATTAAAACCGGGAAAATTCCCAAAGGCAATTTCATTCACTTTTGACATTTCAACCAAAATTGTAGTTTTTTTAAAAGATAACATGTTAAAAATTTTTTTCGTGTTTTTTTTAATATTATATTTGCTAACAAAAATCACGAATAGAAATAAAAAACTGCACTACCAACTTTCTATTAATTAAAATCTTCAAATCACAAAAATAAACCAAATTTAATTAAAAAATTAAAAAAATAATTAAATAAGGATTTAGAAGATTGTGAGACTGCTCAAACTTTTGCATATTAAAAAACAAAATTTTGCCTTTTTATTTTCATTTTTTTATAAGATTCTATTGATTAAATTTTATGCTAATTTTAAGCAAAAAAAGTTATATGTGTCATTTTTCTTAATATGGAGCATTGCAAAAAATTTTTTTGTTGCTTAAAAGTCTCAAGTTTTTAATTAAAAAAGTATACCAAGTATTTCTCAAAAAATTTCATACAAGGCTTATGCTCTATAACAAATGTCAGACTGTCATAAGTTTTAATTAAAAAAATCATCTGCGACCTTTTCTCTTATTTTACATCTGTCATACAACGCATAAATTTTAGCTCTTAAAAAAATTAACAAAAAATTAAAAATTCAAAATTTTTTTTTCTCAGAATAAACTCATATACAGTATACTAAAAGGTTTTAAGAAAAATGAAGCTTCTGGTACAGGTAAATATTTTTTATAATAATAAAAACGCTGACAAAAATCAGATAAGCTTTAATGAATTATTTTATATTTTAAACTGACGTTATACAAATTACAATTTTGTTTACTTTTGATTGATTTAAATGTTCGAGTTTTAACAAAAAGTTATTGGCCGATATCTGATATTCATTCATGTATTCTTCCAATATCCGCAGAAATAGCAGTCAACAAATTTAATAAACTTTTATTTTTCTAAACATTCCAGTCGAACTTTAACTATTAATCCAAATTTTGGTTTTGCTGATTTAAAAGCAACTTTTTATGGGAAAAAGAATATTGTTAGTTTTTGTTTACAGTATTACCATAACTAAAATCAATTTTAGGAAGAAATGTGTATTTTAATTAAATTTAATAAATCTGAAAATTTTTCTATCAAACAAAAATCGGGTTTTAGCTTCATTGGCAATGGGAAGAGAATCTCAAAAAATTTCGATTCGAAATAATAATGAAAACCATATTGGTTTGTTTTTAAGACGGGAATTTAAAAATTTGCATTCAGAAAATTACGACATTTTCTGTGACAATGACAATTTTTCTCAAAGCTAAATCGAATAAAAATTCAAATGATTCCTGCAAAAAATGAAATAAGAAAAAAAGAGGAAATTCTTTCAGAAGTTTGTTAACATTTTTATTTCTCTTTTCAATTTCTTAATTACAGATTTATGATGACCGAAAACATAAAACTGAACCAGCAATTATTCGAATAATGAAGTCCCGGCAAAAATTGATTCATAATGAATTAATTACAGAAGTAACAAAATTACAAAATTACTTCATTCAAGATTTTGACCTGATAAAAAACGGATTGAAGCTTTTTTTAAAAGAGAATATTTAAACACATGATGAAATGATTTACATTTTTATCATTATATTTCTTGATTTATTACCTTGTTTAACTTTAAAAAATTTAAGGTTTATTTATTTATAAATTTTTATATTAAATTACCACCTAGAAAACTAACAGAAAGCTTTACTTTCGATTACTGTTGTTTTTTAAATAAATTTTTACAGCGTACAGCGTCAATTCTGGTACCGATATATTGTATTGTTTCGTTGTTTTATCCAAAAAACGAAGAAAAAATTTTGATATTTGTTTCAGCGATTTTAAAAAAGAAAAGAAACAGTTGGTATACGAAGTTTTTTCTAATAATTTTTCTAAAATCCTGAATAAAACTTCTTTGATTTGGTTAAAATCCATGATTTTTTATAAATAATTTAAAGTTATCTTAAAAGAAAAAATTTAAATTTTATGCATTGCACAATTTTCAATGTGTTATAAGTTTTGATTAAAAATGTGTTTTTTAAATCAGCTGCGACTTTTTTTTTCTTATTTCATCTGCATAAGTTCATAAAATGGCAAAAAAAATTTAAGCATTTTTCTAATTTATGAAAAAACAGGTGAGCTTTGTGTTTTAAACAAAAATTGAAAGTTTTAGGGCGTGCCAGAGAAGGTTATACAGCTTTTGTGACATTTTAATTACACTTTCACCTGGAATAAAGGGAGTGTTTTATTTTTTACTTGTTTTATAGGCTGTATTTAAGAAGAGTTGTTTAGGCATTTTGGATACCATTGTGTGGTTATTTCGTCAAAAACTTTGTTAGCTTGTTTTTAAACCATCAATTATGGCCTCTACTACCACTTTTGCTTCCCCTGTAACTCTTGAATATAAATTCGGTCGTCTTGATTGGACTATTAGCGAAGGATTTCAAGCAATCTTCGGGCCTGCCGTTCTTTGGATTACAAATATTTTATTTCTTTTTCAACTTACCATATTAGTTTTTTTCATTAATGAACTCAGAAAAAAAGTATCGGATTTTCATTCAGCATTTTTCAAAATCCTTTTTATTTTGTGTTTATTGGATGCAACAACCAAAACTTCTAATTTACTTTATATTACTTTTACATCTTCTGATATTATTTTTTGCTTACGAGGAATTTTGACATGGTATTTGACTACTTCAACAGGCGTATTCCATTTTGCATTAACGCTTAATCGCTTTACTTCTGTTGTTATGCCTTTTAAACAAAAAAAATATTGGACAGGAAAATGTTTTTTTTGTATCTGCATTATATTGCTTATTTATCCTTTTCTTGTTCACATCATATTTTGTCCTCAACGTATTTTGGATACACTGACAGGAGCTCCCCAATGTACTAGTGTCGCCACTGCGAATTTAGTGCTTGACGCTATTTATGGCATAACTTCTACAATTTTACTTACATATTCTGCAATACATTATATTAAAAAATATAAAACATTGTCTTCTAAAAAACAACGACCTGAAATTATCTTTTTATTTCAAGCATGGTTCACTTCAGTTTTTTTCCTCTTATCCGTTATATGCAGATGGCTGGCGACTCAAAATCCTATGGATAGCTCATTGTTGAGCAATATCCTTAATTACCGAAGAAATGCTTTTCTTATCGCATTTTTATCCAGATTAAGTGAATTTCTATATATATTTTATCATTATGCTGGTTTGATAATATTATCATTCGCGTAAGTTTTTTAGTATTATAAAAACTAATAACTAATAGATACCCACCTTAAATATGGGTTTTATTAAAAAAATCTTTTGTGGGACCCATCTAGCAGAAAACAGTGAGCTGTAAAATTCATTTTTGCGTTTCTACAGCTCATAGTGATTAAAAATTGTCCGAAGGCTATATCGGCTTTTACATGTAAAACAACATTAATATTCATAAATTTGCTTTTTGCTTTCCGTACAGTGTTGTTGCGACTCCGACTCCGGAGTCATGGAGCAGACTCAGGAGTCAGAGTCGGAGTCAATGCGGTGGAGTCGACTCCGTTTAGATTTTTCAAATTCACAAGTGCGAGTACATTAAGAAAAAGAGATTTAAAATTTTATTTTTCATATTTTATTTTTTAACATAATAAGTATCAAGCTATTCATATTTTATTTTTAACATAATAAGTATAAAACTAGCACTTAAAACGTGTCAGGGCTTCTAAATTTCTCATAAGAAATTTTTGAAAATTTTTTTTTCAACCTTGAAAAAAAATGACTCCGGAGTCGATACCAGTGACTCTGACTCCGGAGTCGGAGTCACAGCCCAAGTCATTTCAAATCCGAAAGCACAACACTGTTTCCGTATGCTAAAAAATGCTTTTTATTATTAGCAGAGGCTTTTTTTAAAACTAAATCGTCCGTATCCTGATCACTGTGACCAAAGCAACCAAACAGAGGTGGTTTTGAAGCGCCTTAGCCCAACCCAAAAAAGAAATAAAAAACATAAGGAAATCGGAATCTGTTTCGTGCCATTATCTGTTGGCATTGGAATTGAGCAATTTTTTGTTGATGAGTTATTTGTTGTTGAATCATTAACATTTGAATTTGTGGATTCATAAAATATTGTTGTTGTTGAGTTTCTATCAAAGAATTTATTAATAAATTTGGATTGATTAAATGTTGATTTTGATTTTGAAGTTGAGGACGAATTTGGGGAATTATTGAAAGAGGCATTGCAGCGGCTTGATTAACAGCTTCATCATCATAACCGGGTGTTGTATTGTAAGCTTGATGTTCAGCATACTTCATCAAATCATATTCTTCAACAGCTAATCGAACAGTAAAATTCAAACTTTTTGTTGAGCACGTTCGAAGCTTTTATACTTGAACGTTGGGTAACAAATTATTTTCTTTCTTTTTATTCTCTTTTTATTGTAATTTATTTTCTATTGTAATCTCTTAACACGAAAATGTGTACAACGTTCAGGTATAAAAGCTTCGAACGTCCTTGCATTTTTATGGTTTTTTATATCTTCCATCTCTCTCTCGCAAGGTTGCTTATTTCATTTATTGTATTATTATTATTGTGTTGCTGTTTAATATTTGGTGGATAAATTATCTATATTTATATAAGCTCGTGTTCTTGATCCTGTACGGAGCGTGGAAGCTCCGTTACACTTGTTTCACAAATCCACGTATTTATTCTTTCGAAATGGAAGTCTGTTCCATTAACACTTTTATCCCAGTCAATGATAGAATCACGAAGTAAATCTTACATTTGTATCTCTAAATGAATGATAAATCACACATTCTTTTCCTTTGCAACAATTGTTCTGTATGCGAATAAAAAGAAAGATTAAAAAAATCAACAAAACTTCAAGCATTTCATTTAAATTTATAAAAAAATATTTAAAAACTCTGTTTATTTTTATATTTTGATTTGATATTTTTTTAGAAAATTTGCACTCATTATTCTTTGTTTAAATTTTCAAATTAATTTTTTAACTTTTATTATTACATTTTGCTTTACTTTGAACAAACTTTAAGCTTTTCCTTTTTTTATTCTTTCTTTAGAAAAAAAGAATTTCCTCTAAAGGTTTGTTTTTGCACTCAACAAAAAAGTGCCAAAAAAAATTTGGTCACAGTGATCATGCAATCTAAATCGTCATTTTCTTATGACGATTTAGTTTTAAATCGTCATGAGAAAATGTGGATGAAAAATCAAATCATGTTTGTTTTGACTTTTCATCCACTTTTTTATGCCCGGTCTTTTTCAACAAAAATAAGAGAAGCTTTACCCGATCATCGCTTTTTTAAAATAAAAAGATAGTTTACAGGGAAACATTTCGTAAAGCATATTTAACTTTTTACAAGTTACAACATTTGTTTGCGAAGAACACTGAAGTTCACATTATTTCATCTGCTGCCTTACAAAATCCAGGTATTCGACAGTAAATGTTTTTGATTGAAAAAAAAAATTGTTTCACGTTTTATGTTGCATGTTTCTACAGGGTGGTCACGCTGGACCACCCCCAAAACAAATTAAATTTATACTTCAGGGCTGCAAGTTTTAAAAAAACTGCTTGGGGTGATCGATAGCCTATATCATCGGATTTTATAATGTGGTTTTGGAATTTCTACCGTAACCCTCGAAATTTTTTCGTCACACAACGAAAACCTGAAAAAGTCGAAATTTTCGAATTTTGATAAAATTTCAAAGAAAATTTTTTTTCGAGATTTTTGGCATAGAGTCTTCTAAAGAGGTCCTCTAGCCATCCCAAATGATATTTTATCAAAATTCGAAAATTTTGGCTTTTTCAGGTTTTCGTTGTGGGACCAAAAAATTTCGAGGGTTACGGTAGAAATTCCAAAACCACATTTTAAAATCCGATGATATAGGCTATCGATCCCCCTAAGTAGTTTTTTTTAAATCTTGCAGCTTTGGAATATAAATTTAATTTGTTTTGGGGGTGGTCGAGCGTGACCACTCTGTAGTATGCTTTGTTATCAGAAGTAAAAATATCATAAAACCAGTTTATATTATTTGTTATTTTTAAAAAAAATTTATTTTTAAAAAATTGCGAAAAATAAAAATTAAAAAGTTAAACATTGAAAAAAATTTAAAAAAGTTAAAAGCCAAACGAGAAAAGTTGGTGCACCAAATGTGGTTGCTTTTTCTGTGCCAATAAGTGTAGTTGCTTTTCAACAACCACACTTGTTGGTGCAGCCTGACATGCAAGAAGGGTTATTGCCGCATGCTGGTAAGCATGCGACAAGGCAATCCCCGTCGCAGCCAGCTAAAAATATTAACAAATTAATTCTAAAAAAAAATTTTTAATAAAACTTACGGGGGGATGGAGGATATTCACATCCTCCCCCTGGCTGAGACGATTGACAATCGTCAACAGTTATCGTAAACTTTCTGCCGGAACATTCTAAAAAAGTATAATCAAAATTTAAAAAAAATTCTTTGCATATTTTAGCAAATAACTTTTGATCAATGATGATTTTAGAAATCAAGTTGATCAAAAAATCAGTGACTTTAACTTCGAAATTGAAAGACTATTTCATTCTTTGTTTTTCAAAGTCATAGCTATGATAATCTTTACTTTTCGAAAAAACTTTTCTTTTTCCAAAAAGATTCTCAAATAGTTTTTTTAGTCTTTTTAATCAAAAAATATAAACAAAAAATAGGGTGTTTTTGGTTCCGAAAAAGATTTTGAGGAATCATTATTTAAAAGAACTTACTTTGAGGTTTCATAAATGATGAAGTTTCAGCTTCTTGTGGTGAAAGGATGAAGAAGATGCAGAAGATGAAAATTGCCATTTTTGTTGAAAGCATGTTGAAGATTGATGAACTTGAGCAGTAGCTGGTTGAAAAATGGAGCAAAAAGATGGACACGAAAAAAAAGTTGAAATTAATTAAAAAAGATGAATTTGAAGTTGAATGAGATGCAAATTAAGGAAAAGATGCAATAAAAGAATTTGTAAGAGTTTCAAAAATGAAGAATTTGTTTTTGAATCAACAGGAATATGTAGCAGCAATTAAATCAGGAACAAAAGAAGAAGTACAACTTGCAATTGAAAACCTAAAAAAATATATTGAATAAGTAAACCTCGAAAAACTAACGAGGGAACCGTCTAACATGTGAATTCGCTTTTGAAACGGGGACTATTTTAGAATACTCCCCTCATATTCAAACGTATTTTCCCAAATTTTGAGCGGCCCCTTCCCCGAAAGTATTTTTTCACCTAATCGACTATACTACTATAGTATACGTTATCGTGTGCTACTTATACCAATTAATCACTTATTTTTTTGGATTTTACGCTTTCTGGTTAATCCATAATTATTTATGTTGTTAAAGAATTGTTTTGTAACTTTCTGAGTTATTATAAAACTGCAAAAATGCAATTTTAAGCAATTAATAAGTAGCACACGATAGCGTATAATATAGTAGTATATTCGATTAGGTGAAAAAATATTTTTGGGGAAGGGGCCGCTCATAATTTGGGAAAATACGTTTGAATATCAGGGGAGTATTCTAAAATAGGTCCCGTTTCAAAAGCGAATTCACATGTTAAACGGTTCCCTTGTAAGCGTTTTTTTTCAACGATCAAAGTGAATCCACTCCATTGAGAGAAAAAAACTCCACCGATGATTTTGTAAAGAAGACGACTCGTTTATATACGACCAAATTGAGGCAAAAAAAAATTTTTACTCTACAATTAAATATTTACTGCTATCTTCAAGTGGCATCAATTTCAACGTTGTATCAAGTTTTTTTTTTAGTTTGGTGGTTTATTTTTTATGTCCAAAAGTTTGCATCAAGTTAAAACATTTTTTTTATTTGTTATTCAAGGCTAATGGCAATTTTTGTTGCGTCTTTCCAAAAAAATTTTTTTCTTTGCCATTGGATTTTTTATTGCCTATTATTTTTTGATGTTACCGATTGCATATTTATTGCCGTCTGCAAAATTTTTTGTATCTCCAAAAATATTTTTTCTCCGGCATTTAAGCCATTAAAAGTAGCATCAATTTCACTTCTTCCAACAAGTTTTTTTCTCCTCTAAAAATTTAAAACTTTTATTGCCTTTTTTGGTTTATTTTTGTTTTCTCAGTCACGCCATTTATATTATTGCGTGTATTTTGAATTTTATGTTTACAATTATCTTTCTTCAACCTTTTTTTATAAAAAAATGAAGGAAAAAATTTACTTTGTCACAGTATCTCAGAATTTCAAATACATTTTTTTTTATCGGTTTAAAGAATAAAATTTGGAGTTTATTTTTAAAAATCTTAAGTAGATGCAAACTTGATTTTGGATTTTAATTACCGTTGACTTCATTTTTTCAATGAATTTATAAAGATTTGAATTTGAGCAACAAAAAAAGGGCCAAAATTGAATCTTTTTTTTACAAAAAAGGAGATGCTAGACACAAACATATTAATTTTTAAATATCATAATTTCTACATTTTTTTGGATACAGTAATGACTTTTCTACCTAATTCCAGCAAAAAAAGTAAAAAGTCAAAAATAATGAATGACAAAAAAATGTAAACAACCCCGTTTTTGAAACCCCATCTTCGAATTTTTTGACAAAAACGTTTTTAAAATTTTTTTAGCAGTGACATATTGTTTTTATGTAAATCGAAATCAATTCTTTAATTTTTCCCTTCATTTCATTTATAACTCATTTTTTTTCAACTTCGAGCAAGGTGGATAATGACGATTTTTCAAAGTCATTTGAAAAGGCTGAAATTTTTTATACAAGCTCCCTAGGACATTCTAAGATACTTCCACACTCGTTTTTTTTGTTGAAAACCCCTAGGGGGATCAGAGGGATATACAGTATCCCTTGAAGGATAAAAAATCAAAAATGCTGGATTAAGCCAAAATAACATTTTGGGAATGTTTTAGAGGTCCATATGGAACTATTGAACAAGTTTCATGTTTTTAAAATATGACCCGATAGAAAATTTGCATATTTCGTTTTTGACGAATAATTCAAAAAATTTGTTCCCAGTACCGTTTTTTTATTTTTTTTATGTAAATGCATAAATGCAGTTAAATTTCTGTTTTTTTTTTCTGTGAAAGATGTCTCTTTCGTGTCACTTTTTTTCATTTTTTTCAAAAGTTTAAAAATACATTTTTTGTATGATAATTTTTTTTGAGAAAAATTGACAATGTTTTTTTGGCCGATGGTTGAAAAATCGCACGAGTAAAAAAATTAGCATGAAACTTGGAAAAAATAGAAAAAAAATTTAATAAAAAATGAAAAAACGGTGACACGATGAAAATTTGTTGTTTCTGTTTTTAAAGTTTAATTTTTTTGAGGAAAACATCTTTTCAAAAATACATTTCTTCTTCGCCATGAAGCATTTATTGTCAAAAACTTGTTTTCTTAGGTATCGTATTATGCCAAAACCTTTTTATTTCAGTTCTTTGAAACCAAAAATAACTTTTGTGACTTAAAATTTTTTTTCTCTTTGCTATTAAATGTTTTTTTAACTTTCATGTAACATTTTTTTGGTTTTTTACAACCATGTTTTTCCTCCACAATTTAAAATTTATTGCCGTTTACAACGTTTTCAATTTCTCTAAAAAAATTTTCCCTCGGCATTACACGGCAGACCCGTTCAAAAGAAATAATGAAAGTGGGGTGCGCGCAACCTGCAGCAAAAAAGCCACTCTTTTGATTTCTTTTTTCAAAAAAGAGGGGTTTAAAAAAAAACAAAAAATCAAAAGAATGGCTTTTTTGCTGCAGCTTGCGCGCAGCCCACTTTCCTTTTGGGTCTGCCGTGATTAAAGTTTAATTGCACCATCAAAGGTGAAAAAAGTTTCATATTTAGCATTAATTTTTCCCTCACTCCGCATTTAACTTTTTAATGCCTCAAACTTTTACTATGTTTCCGATCACGCGAAATTTTATTTAACGTGTGTCTTCAAAATTTATAGTTACATTTTTTTTCGTTTTTAAAAAATTTATTGCTTTTTCGTTTCACTATCGTAGACATCCATTACCTTTTCTTCCCGCCTTCTTTTACTTTTTCTTATTTTTATACATTGAAGAAAAAAATTGATCTTTGCTCTAAATAATATTTTGTTACAGTATGAAAGAATTTTAGAAATACAGTTTTAAATGATTTTTTTACAGCGAAAAAGCAAATAAATAAATGAATAACAAAAAAGTAAGCAAATCCCATTTTAACTATTCTTTTGTCACTTTTTAAAAACTCTTTTAAAGACTTTCAGCAACTTTGTCGAGACTTTCGTAATGTGCCATACTTTTCAGCAAACCGATTACAAAGATGGCACATGTTACCAGTGAAATGACTTGGCCTTTTTCATCCCCTCCCCCTTCCCCTTTCCCCCTTCCCCTCCCCTTTTCCCCTCTAAAGGGGAGGGCGGAGACCCCCGGGGGACAAAAGGGGACGTCGGCGCCTTTGATGTTTCAAAATCTCCCCCTCCCCTTTCCCCTTCATGTTCTAAATTTTCCCCCTTCCCCTCCCCTTTCCCCCTCTAAAGGGGAGGGCGGGAACCCCCGGGGCGGGGAAAGGCCGGGGCAGTCAATTCACTGCATATTACCTTATTGGAAGCAGGGCTGTCCGGAATTCCGGACCGTGTTCCGGAAATCCGTAATTCCGGACATTTTTTGCGTTCCGGATTCCGTGTTCCGGGTTCTGGATTTTTCGGTCCGGAATCCGGAAAAATCCGGAACAAAAACGGGCAAAGGGTACGTTAAAAATTCACAACTCTAGCACAACTTACTTTTTTAAATAGAAATATTTTGATTCTTAAAGGTTACAATCGTTCATAATCGTTTGTAATTTTTGGTTGTAATCTCTTTTGTTATTTTCTCATTGATTTTGTTAAATTTTAGTTTATGTTAAATAAAAATGTGTAACATAGAACACCCATGATTTGTGTTTGATTTTCTTAACAAGCGGGAAAACAAATAAATACAAAAACCAAAACTTCTTCTCTACTTCAAAGCTTTTCACTTTTCTTAAAATACAATCTGTTATGATCGATTTTTGATATTTAATAGACGTAAAAATTTTTTTCGCCTTTTATATAGGGGTCTGAAAAAATTTGTTCCGGATTGTTCCGGATTTTTCCGGATTCCGGACAAAAAAAAATCCGGAATTCCGTGTTCCGTATTCCGGATGAAAATTTTTGTTCCGGACAGCCCTGATTGGAAGTGATCTCTTACAATATATTCCATATCCCTTCAACTACCTCTTCATTTTATTTAGGGTATTTTTACTTGTTTGTTGTGTCACATTTATTCCTGTTCAATTCATTTATCGACATTTTTTAATTGTTTGTCAAACAACTCTTACAACGGCTCAATATTTATTTACAATAACCTGTGACATTCTAGTTTCTGTAACATTTGTGGTATGACAATAACAATGATTTTGCAGGTAATATTATAAAAATCTTGACATTAAAATTTCGATTTCGAAAATTTTTTATTATCCGAGTTTTCAAATTCAGAAGGATTAACAAAAAATTTTAGGCTATATCCATTAATTTTGGTTTTAATTCCAATCGGAATTGCTTTTGCTGCTGCTTTTGGCACTAATCAATGTTCCAGGTCTTGGAACGATAATTAATTTAATGTGTTGTTGGTAAAAAACAAAATTTATTAATACTTCAAACATTTCCAACTTACCCCAATTTTAGGATTCCTGTAACAAAAATTTCCAGACCATTAATTACTTTTCCATTAAAAAAAAACAAATGTAATAAATTTTTAATTACACGAGAAATCTTCATTTTTTGTTTTTTTTGACGCGTGTAAAACTCATTAAAAAAATTCAAGGACAAAAAAAACATTTTTTGATGAACTTCCATGTCCCAATTATTACTTCTGATTTTTTTTTTCAAAAAAATAAATCAAAATTTCATTTTACAGAATCTTTATTTTTACAGGAATGCTGCAAAAGTGGTGTTTTTTTGTAATATTTTTTGTTTCGGTCAGTTCAACCCAAACAAAAGTGAGAAAAGAGAAGGGAGTGGATTTTGTGGATTTAAACGAAAAAGATACAGATGAAATTGTTATGAAATGGAATGAACAAGCAATTAGTGGTGTAATGGCTGCAGTTGCAAGTAAAAAGTAAGTTTAAAGGGTGTTCCAACTAGGCATGGCATCGGGGCGACTTTTTTTTAATGGGTTTACCCGACCCGGTGCCATGCCTAGTTCCAACATAATTGCCGTTTTAGTTTTGGCAGGCATATTTTTCTTTTTAAAGATAACCAAAAAGGGACTTCACAATTAAACTCAACATGATTTAGGAACTTTTTTAAGATCAAAAAAATTTTGAAAAAAATTTGTAATTTTAACATGAAAAAAAATTCAGATTTTGATAGTAACATTTAAATTTTTGAAAAATATTTCACAATTAGCGGTTTTTTAAAAACCGCTCCAATAACTGACGGCTTTTTGTGATAGTAATGAAAAAATAACAATAGCAAAAATTTTCAGTTGCTATCATTGTTGAAAAATATCAGATATCCAAAAACTTTTATCAAAAACAAAATCCTATGATTTATCGAACACAACTATGAAGTCCGTTTTTGAATACCTTAAGAAATAATAACATGACAGCAAAAACAAAACTGGCAATTATGTTGGGACGCCCTATATTCAAAATTCTTAAAAATTTTACAATGTTTTAGTGCCAAATATTTGACAAAAGATGAATTGAAAGATCTTGAATATTGTTCAAAAAATGCTAATACCATTGAAAAGCATGCCGAATGTATTATGCCAGCATTGAATGCAAAAGTATACAGAAAAGAATATAACAAAAATTTTCAAAATTCACAAGATTTAATTAAAAAATTAGTGCCATCAAAATTTTCATCAGATGGCAGTGCAGAAGTTCCTGAAAGCATGAAAACTTCAAGAGAAATGCCACAAACAAAGAAAATGCCAAAACCAGAATTTACAAGAGTACAAAAACCAAATTCAACATCTTCGGCACAAATCTTATCGCCAAAATCAATGAGGAAGTTCAGAATTGACAGAATTCAACAAAGAAAACCTTCAAATTTCCGTTTCCCACAAGCAAAACGAATAAATTCAGCTAAAATTAATCGGCAGAAATTTCTACCAAAAAGTTATCGAATGGCAAAATATTCAACACAAAAAATTGGAAAAAAACCATATCGAAAACATTTTTTTACTGCCAAATCTTTGGATTATCGAAATCGACTTCCACAACTATGGCGCACTTCTCGTGAAAAATATATCAGTAAAAGGAAAGAAGAATATTATTATCAACAAAAAAAAGTTGGTTCATTCACTTTAGATCAAAGACATCGACGAAAAAGATACGCCCAAAAATCCGCTTCATCCCTTTACAGCATTAATGATAGTCAAAGAAAATTAACTCCAATTGGATTATTTGCAAAATTTTTTATGGATGATATTATTGCAAAACGAAATAAAACTACAAGAGTTCCGTAAGGTTTTCAACATGAAAATTTTCCTTTCGGGAGATAAAAATGTCTGTGAATGATGAAATAATTAATTTTTTTAGATGGCAAAATATGGTTGAAAAGGCTAAAAAAACTGCTGTAAAAAAGAAGGAAATGAAAAAGCGAATGAGAATGATGGAACAAACTCCATTGGAAGAAATGGCCTTCAAATTTTTGGATCGAAATGGTTCACCTCCAAGGGTATGTTTTATAAAAAAAGGAGGACGAAATATAAATGC
>CAWUHW010000013.1:1549541-1650698 GCA_963922195.1 Panagrolaimus sp. PS1159 | reverse complement strand
TTTTAATGAAAAATACACCCCCTCAATTTAAATGAGTAATTTTGCGGCCGTGACATTTTACAATTTCCGTTTGTTGTATTAGACAGATCAAAAAATCCATCCCTTTTTTTTATCAATCAACAAATATTATTCATTGAAAGAATATACTTTCAAAATAATTTGAGTTTTCAAACAACACTAAAAAACACGTTTTTTATCTATTTACAAATTTTTTTTCAACCACTTTTTGGTCAGCTGTATTTTTTTCTGTGCAAAAAATGAAAAAATTTTTTAACGATTTTTTTTGTTACACATAAAAAATTTTTGTTTCTTATCACTTAAACAACTGATTCAAAAAAAGGGGAACAAAACAGGTATACAAAAAATGATCTTTGGTTTTCGAACGTGTTTATAGAGAAAAAAGACCTTCAATTAAGTTGATATTTTTCTTTTAAGAAAAAACTTTGGTTGATTCCAAACAAAAAATGGGTAAACACCCCATATCAAAATTCCAAACAGCAATAATAAAAAAATTGTTATAAAATAGATTGAAATTTTTAAGAAAGTGTATCATTAAATTTTGGTTGCAATTGTTTTTATTATTAATATTAAAAATGAGATTATTTATTATTTCAATTTTTTTTCTTTGTATTATTTCAATGGTTTTTGGACAAGCAAGTGAAAAGCAAACAGATACCGGAAGACAGGGTGGTGGAAAAGCTTCTGTCATTGGCCAAACGGATGCAAATAGAGAAACCGGGCATGTTCAACATAATAAAGATGATGCATTAACTCGTGATCCAAGTGATACTGATTTAGATAAAAAAGTTGAAAAAAGAGATGTTCCAATGATGGCAAAGCTTCAAAGAATTGGACATTAAATGTGAATTAAAAAATTTTGGATTTGTTTTTTTAAAAAAAATTAATTGTTGTTTTTGTTTTGTTAAAATAAAGTACAACTCGGCTTATAAATTAAAGTGTTATAGCAAACTTGTATTTTACATCAAAGAAGAATTTTAAATCTTTAATTTTCAATCTAAAAATATATATTTAAGCAATGGGTGCGAAATGTTTGTAACTAAAAAATTATTTCAAAGGGAGAAAACGCTTTATGACATTTTTATGTTATTTTAAATTGACATGAACCTGACAGTCAGGCAAAAGAACAATAAGAAAAGACCCAGATCGTCATGTTCATGGAATTTCGGGAAAAACGTTAAAAGAAAAATATCATAAAACGCGTTTTTTTATTGGAAAAAAATGTAAACGTAAATGACAAAGATCTTTATCCTTAATAAATAATTCCCGGCTTCTGTCGGATATAAAATTTTCACAATTTTGTGGTAAATGATTATAGGAATCATAGAAAAAACAGCACATAATAATATTGGCCTTTTTTCTTGTAAATCAATATCACCTGACATGCCGTTTGCAGCATGTTAAAAAAAAGTAAATTATATTAATATCTATTTTTTGTGGTACAACAAGAAGAAAAAAGACTTTATTCCAAAACAACAAAAAGAATTATAATTTCAGAAAGCAAATAAATTTTTTTTATATTATCAAAAAATTACACGGAGCTTTATTAAAGCAAAATCGTTCAAATGCTAATTGTTTTAAACTGGTATGACTAAAGCGGATTCACAAAGTACTGCAATTTGTGTGGCACATGCTGACGCACTAATTCCAGCACCAGAAACAACTTCAATCCCTACAGTAGCAGCAGTACCAACAACAGTTCCTTCAGCTGTACAAATGTTATACATAAGACGGTGAAATATAAAAGTTTTCATTTTTTTCCATTTACAAAAAATCATCATCATTTTTTGTAAATAAATTCAATAAGCTCGTCTTAGTTGCTCAATAAGACTCAAAAAGTCTGGACTTATTAAGTCAGAAAGACGAGCTTATTGAATTCATTTACAAAAAATGATGATGATTTCTTGTAAATGGAAAAAAATAAAAATTTTTATATTTTATCGTTTTACATGCTTAAACAATTGTAGTACTACCTTTTAAAAAAGCAAAGGTTTTACCTGCATAATATCCAGCATATCCAAGTGTAAAGACATCATTTACAGTTGCCAAAATCCAAACAACACAATCACCAAAAAAAGCTTTCGAACTTCCATTTTTAATCATCAAAATCGAATGACAAAAAAAATTTTTGAAATTTTTTACTAATATTTTTATATATTTTTTTTCAATAATGAGGTTGTTTTTTGCTCGGTAATATTTTTCAGTAAAAAACAACTTTAAACATTTTTGCCACGCAATTTTTATTGGAAAAAAATAAAAAGATATATAATTGTCAAAAAAAAGATATATTCAAAAAATTTAGAAAACGAAAAAAAAAATTATTTAAAAAACATTTAATGAAAGAATTTCATTTACCATAAAATATTTGCATAAAACTGCAAATAATTAAAAAACAAGAGGCCTTCACTAAAACCCAATCCAATCCAAATTTTTTTGGATTGGATTGGGTTTTAGTGGATTGCCAAAAAAAAAGATGCTTTTTCAAAAACGTTATTTTTTAATATATTAATTTTTTCCAAAATTTATGGTAAATGATATTCCACCATAAAAAAAAAACAATAAACAAAACAGAAAGAATGGGGATTAAAAAAAGTTTTATCAGAGGGGATTTGGAAGGATGTTTGATAGCCAATCGCTTACAACATTTTCGCGAACATCTTTCGACCAAGGATGATCCTGTAATAAAAAATTTGAAAAATTTTATGTAAAATATGCGTTTTAAAAAAGAATTAAATTTAATTAAAAAACTTACAGTAAGAATTTTGTAAGTTGGGCGATCATCGGAATTTTTTATTAAGCATTGATTAACAAAATCTCTAAAATTATGTGAAAAATTAAAATTTGAAGGTAATTGGGGGGAATCATTGTGAATAACAAAAGCTGAAAATGCAATATCGCCGTCTGCTTTACATTTATATGGATATTCAAATGCAAGTTCAAAAAGGGTAATTCCGAGTGACCAAATATCAGAACGGCAATCATAATTATCGGTGTTACAGACGTTCAGGTGCAGAATATAACAAAGTTCCAATACCAGATTTCATAGCTTTTTCATCATTAAATTTTGCAGCAATTCCAAAATCACATAATTTGATTGCACCATTTTTATGAAGCAAAATATTTTCAGGTTTAACATCACGATGAATTATTCCCTAAAAAGCTAGTCTCTATATTATGCTATTAGCATTGTAATTATCTTACATGTTCATCTTCAAGATATTTAAGAGCTTCAACAACAGCAACAGTAATTATGCCCAAAATTTCTTCAGGAATTGTAATATTTTGTGGTTGAAGATAATTTTTGCATAACTTTTTAAGGCACATAGTCATTTCTTCCATGCAAATGTATACAAAATTCTATAATTTGAAGTTTAAGGAAGTTGTAAATTTCTTCTTTAATTTTTTTTTTAAAATCATTGTTAAAGCAAAGCTGAATTTTTTGATTAAAATTTATAGGACATCGAATTTTACCCAAAAAATTTGTGAAGACAAAATTGGGAAGTTTAGTTACTAAAATTTTTTTAAACCTTTAAAATTAAAAGTGGATAATTGATAATTTTTAGGCGGCGTTTTAAATTAGAAAATTAGAAATCATTTGAAAAATGTTTAAAAAAAAACAAACTTCAATAAAAATGCAACCATAATATTCAACAATAAATGGAGAATTTGAACATTTCATAACTTTTAAATCCATATATTCTGTTGTTTTTTCTTTTTGTTTATCCATTCTTTTAATTCTTTTCACAGCTAAAACTTTATTATCCAATAAACACTTTTTGACTTCCCCAAAAGCCCCAAATCCTAATTCTCCAACAACTTCCAAATTATCAATTGTAACATTATTGTAAATATTTGAACCAATTTGAATTTTCCCTGATTCATAAATATCCAAATTATTTGGTTCAGCCATCGATGACATTTAGCAACATAAAACAATGCAATTTGAAAATATGATGGTTTTTCATGAAATGATATTAAAGTATTCCACTGTGATTTTTGTGTATCCAAAAGAATACAGTAAAACGATAAAACTGAGCTTTAAAAAATTAGAGACTAAAAAAAAGTAGAAAAAAATAAGAAAGAAATGTAAAAAAGAATTTTAATTCAATACAATAGTTTTTAAAAAAAAGATTTTCTAAAAATTTTAACAAAAAAAAATTTCATCCACGAAAAAAAGATTAAATGAATTATTTAAAAGACAAAAAAAAGTCAATAGCAGTTAAAATTTTTCGCTGAAATGAAATTAAAAAGTGATGGCATGAAGTGAAAAGCTGTAAGCTTATATATATATGTCCAAAAAGGGATGAATCATAAAAATCAAACAATGAGATTGCGCAAATCATAAAACACCCCCGCAACTTTTCTTCATCTTCTTTACTTTGTTAAATTATTTCAATCAAATATTGCAAACAAAAGAAATGCATTTAAATAAAAGACTTAAAAACTGCCATATGTTTTTTCATTTAAACTGACTGGGACACTTTGAAAAAGTTTGCCAGAAACAAAAAATTATGAATATTTTTTTTAAAATTAAAAGGGTAAAGAAGAAAAAAATAAATTAAAGAAAATGTTGGCAACAAAGAAAAGAGATTTTTGCTGTATTAATCTGACAAAAAATTTTAACAAATAACGAGTCTTTAAGCGACCTTGTAAGCGAATTATTTTTGCTCAAGTTGTTCGTATTTAAATTTTAACTTTTTTAAGCACTGAAGTTTCCGATATTAAAAGCAGAAATATGATACTCGCAATTAGGGTTGCCGTCGCCTCCCCCGTAAATCTAAAAATCCGGGGACGGGGGCGTCCCCGAAATGCAAAAATTTTCGGGGACGAGGAAACGGGGATCCCCGAAAATTAAAAATTCTTCGGGGACGGGGACGGGGAGAGAAAAAATTCGGGGACGGAGACGGGGAGAGGAAAAAAATTCAAATTTAAAGATTCAAAAGTGGTAAAAGTCGTTTTTTATGTACAGTAATCATTAGGGGAGCGCTAATTGGAAAACTTTTTAGTGATTTTTCTTTTATTATCGAAACTTTAATTTTTTCGGGGACGGGGAGACGGGGATCCCCGAAAATCAAAAATCTTTCGGGGGCGGGGAAAACGGAGATCCCCGAACGGGGATCCCCGCGGGGAAACGAGGGGGGACGGCAACCCTACTCGCAATTCCACATGATGAAACTAGTATTGCTAGGATTGACATTTACTATAAATATCCCATTTTGGAGTTAAAAAATTATTTGAACGTGTTATTGTTTACAATTTTTAATATATTTTTTCACTGACTTCTTCATTACTTCAAATGGCAGAGAAAAAGATTGAATTAATGGATTAGCAAATGAATTTCCAAATTTTTTTGAAAGTTCAATAGAGAAAAGTGTTTGGTCATATTTTGTATGGCTTTCATTGTATTGTTTCTTCAGTTCAGTTTGTACTAACTGCTGCTCACAATAGTATAATACATCTTGATACATGTAATATAACACATGAAAAACAAAAACTTTTTTGAACTTGTCAAAAAAACGTCGATGAATGCTTAAATTGGAAATTTCCATTTGCAAAAACAGCATTGTCTTAAAAAAAGATAAAAACGTGGAAAAAACTTTTCCATTTTAAGCATTCAAAAATAAAAAGACAAAAACGTGGAAAAAGTTTTTACAAATACAGCATTGGTTAAAAAAAAGATAAAAAAGTGGAAAAAACTTTTCCATTTTAAGCATTATTAAAAAATTTATTTCAATTTCCAATTTAAGCATTCATCGACGTTTTTTTGACAAATTCAAAAAAGTTTTTGTTTTTCACGTGTTATATGGTAAAATTCCACAAGTGTAATTCCTCTGAAAGCAAAATTTCTGCAAACAACAATGAATAAAAGTTTTGTCTCTTTTTTATGTAAATTATTTTTTTTGGTAGCTGCACTACCTCTTTACCTTTTCTCAAAGTGACCTTTTTGTATCTACCACATTTATTGTAATTTTCTCCAATCGCTTCTCTCCTTCTCTCTCTCTCACTCTTTCTATGAAAACTTATCGATCAACAAAAAAAGAAAGAGCAAATTTTTTATGCTTTTCGGTTTTCTTCCGTCGAAACATTTCTTTCTAAAAATGCATTCGTAAACAATATAAGTAAAATAAATTATCTGATCGCAGAAAAAAGATTGATCAATCAACGTTTTTTGTTCTTATTTTTTATTAAAAATTTTTTTTCATTCCCGCTTTAAGCATTTTGTTAAATAGTAATCACTTTTTGTTCTGATCTTCCACATATAAAAAATGATAACCTAACTTATTTTTAGATTTGTATAAAAAATTTCCTCAAAAAAATTACATGCTTTTGGCCAAATGTCGCTTTTGACAACTCAAAAAAAGAGAATTTCTGTTTCCCTCAATTTTAAAAATATTTTAGATTTTTCGTGTTATACATTTGAGGTACTATTCTTTTTTTTGATGTCGAAATAAAATGCAAAGAAATTTTTGGTGCCTTTTTTTACATTCTAAATGAGAAAACTATATTCATTTTTTCCGAGATTTGTTTCGCTTTCTTTTTTTCCTTGCATTTCCGCGTACTTTTTTTTGGCGTCTAAAATTTTTTAAGTTTTTTCAGCATTTTTTCTCTGCTTTTTTTTGTTTCTTCCATCAAATATTGATTGAAAAAATATGTCAAAAAATTTGATTATATATGTAAAACCTTCAACAGAAAGCGAAAACTTCATTTTTGTTACCTTTAATCTTTTAACTGGTCAACAAGAATTTCGTTACTATTATGATGTAAAAGATTTATTAATATTTTTTGATTCTCCACCAGAAATTATTAAAACTTCTGTCAAAGGAATTGTATTTGATATTGATGGATTTTGTAAATATGGACATTTGAATCATGAATTTTGTCAAAAATTATCAGCAAACTTGAAAGCTCTCAAAATTCCATTTCGTTTCATGTCAAATTTACATATTGAAGCAATGTGTTCATTAATTGGTGGCAAAATTAATCGAGAAAAAGATAAGGAAATTCTTCAAATTTATGTCCAAAATGATACTTTCAAGATTTTTTCATTGTCTCGAAGCAAAAATGGATATTTATTGAAAGAAGTTCGAGAAATTCCAGAAACATATGATCCGAAAATTTTGCTTGGTTCAACAAATCCAACAAAAATTATTATTTCACATTCAACTCCATTTTTAAAGGCTGGAAAATTCGATAAATTAGAATCTGTTTTTGCTGGAAAAAAGACTCTGGTTCTATTAAAATTTAATGTCTGGAAGTTTTTGTTTGATGCAATTAAAGAAATTGTTGAAAATATGCATAATGTTGAAAGCAGTAAAAGATATTTTGTTATTCCTCAAACGTTGGAAGAATTTGGTGTTACTGCTTTTGGGAAAAGTGAAAATGAAATTTTATTTAAAATTAAAAAGGATGAATATTTACCAGTTGAAGAATCATTTGTTGTTTCAAGATTTTATAAAAAGTTTTATGTAAGTTATTTTATGCTAAATTTTTTTTTGAAAAACTGCAAATGCCGTTTTATTCGATGTAATTTTACGTTTTTAGATTACTCAAAAACCTGAGAACGCACAAGTTAATTGCCTTCAAGAAGGTCATCGATTCAAGCTTACATTATCAATTGATATCAACAATATTCCAACACTTTCTTACGAAGCTGTAATACTTTCAAGAGTAAAAAATATGCCAAAAAAGCTTAAAATTGATAAATCTGAAAAACTTCCAATTATTGGATTCTTTGATAATGCATCTGTTATTTGTTTCTGGAATGAAAAAGATAAATGTTATAAATTTATGGATTCGTGGAATGGTGTGTTTACACATTTAAAAAATGTAAAAATTAATAAAATTATTTCAGGAAAATTTGGAAAAGATTTATTTTTGGATTTTCTTCTTCCAAAGCCTGCAATAGTGAGTTGTTCCACAGATGTTATTTCACTTGCTGGTGCAGCATATGGTAATAAAATATTTTTGTTAATTTTTTAAAAGTTTTTTTATAGATCTGATTAAAATTATGTCAATGCCTCCTGATGCTATTACCATTCAGCCTGATTGGAAATTCACTATTACCAAAGATGTTGATAATCCAGTTTTATTAGAATTTGATACTTTTGAAAATTCTCGAAAACAAGCATCTCCAGCATTTTTAATGGCAATTTTACTTAAACAACATTTAAAAGCGATTAAAAAAGAAATTGGAAAACGACCAACAAAACTTGGATTTCGAATTTTGGAAGAATTTGAAAGTCTTGAAGCACGAAAAAGAGTTGAAAATGGATTAAAAGAAGCATGTGAAATGATGAAAATTGGATTTTTATTGCTTTAATTTTTGTTGAATTTATGGAAATTTTGTTTTATGGAATAAATTGATTTTTAAAAATTTTCACTAGTAATGCATTTCATTATTAAATGCGGCAATAAAAAATTTTGCTAACGCACATTTGTTGTTTGATTTCAATGCCTTTAGTTTTTGTATTTAATTGTAATTAAGTGTCGTTTTTATCAGCTTCAGCTTTTATAAGGATTTCAAAAAGTAATTGCAAAAATGAAAGAATTGGCTCCCTTGTTTTACAATACTGAAAAAAAGATTATTTTTAAAGTGTTACTTTTTGTAATGATTTTTAATTTTTGTAATAATTATAGCGATACTTTCAAAAAGTGGAAAACGCTTTTCTTCATTTTCAACGATGACGCTTTTTTTTATTTTATCGGCTAGTGAAGAGGTGATTTTGGAACATTTCAATTTGATGCCATTTCACTATTTTTTAACCGATTTCAAAAATTTGACTTTTAAACGATATAACTAAGCTAGGGGAACATATTGCAACCATAAAAAAGTTTTTCAAAATTATGCAAATTTTAGTTTAAAATCCCCTGAGGCACTTTAAACGAAAACGGAATTGATTTTCGTTTTTTTCAACTGTATTTTAGCCTACCCTGAAAGTTTCATATCTGTAGCTTATAATTTAGCTTTTTCTACCTCTTCTCCTCGAAATAGTCGTTTCAAACATAATCAAAAATTTTTGGATTTTATTTTGCAATTAATATACAAAAGCTTAATAAAATGACTCATTGAACGTTACTAAAAATTGCCCAATATTTACACAAGATTCAATTTTGAGTCAAAACTCTGACACAAAAAAACAAGCATGACAGTATTTGAAAAGGAAGCAACTAGCATAACTCATCTCAAAAAAAAATATCTCCGCCTTTAAAAAAAACTAAAAAATGACTGATCTCAATTGCAACCACTCGGATTATTTAAAAGCAAAAGTCTCTGTCGTTGAACACAATTATTCATTTGTTAGATAATAAAGCCTCAAAATGAATTTTATTTTGTTATTTATTGTTGCAACGTTTTTTATTATATTTATTGTTGAAACGTCTGAAATTAAAAAATATGAATTAAAAATTTCTGATTATAATTATTTAATTTTTAAACCCCGACAAAAGAGAGGACAGTGGTGCGGAAAGGTTTTACGAAAACAGGTTTTTTTAGCTTGTAATGGATGTACAAAAAGTCCAGAAATTGAAGAAATTAAAAAAAGAATAAAAAGAGGTAAGCGTTCTTAAATAAAAAATTTTATAAAAAATTATGACATTTTTAAATTAATATATTTTGGAAAAAGAGCAAAAAAGTAGAGTTAATGACAGAAATTTTTTTCAGACGATACAAAAATAAATCAGCCTTCAGATTGCTGTTGGAGACAATGTACCACTGATGAATTAAAAACTTTTTTACATAAATATGGATATTGCTGTAAACCAAGTTCTTGATGACCTAACTTATATTTATCTTCCATTTGTTTCTGTACATAAATGTTGAAAAAAATAAATTGTATTAAACTTTAAAGCACGAAGACGGAAAACAATGTTAAAAAAAAGGTTCTTAATTATCCTCCGATAAATGAATCTTCTGGAGAAAAAAAATAACAATCAATCAAAAAAATTTTTGCATTCATTCAAAAAAAAATGAAAAAACCTGATGATAAAAAAGTTCGAAAATATAAACAAGAAAAGTGCCAAAAAAGCAAAAATTCTCCTTCAATTAAAAACATCAAAAGACAAGAAAATCAGCGGATATTCACATGCGAATACTACAAAAAGAGATTTTAATTATATTTTGTTCAATAATAAAATAAAAAATTGTACGAAAAAGCCAAAAAAAACTTCAAACGAAAAGTTTAAAAATGGATTCCAAATCGTAATTTGACATTCATTTTTACATTGCATTAAATTTATTGTAAATAAGGGTAACAAAAATATTAACCTTCAAAATTTCCCCCAAAAATGGCTTTAGAAAAAATTGTTTTGATTTATTTTTAGCTCACATGTACTTCACAGGAAAAAAAAAATTAAACGGACTTAATGCACTTAAAAAAAGATTGTTAAAGTTGTTTGCACCAAATCTCGATGTATATCAATCAAAAACTTATGCAACGCAGATAAATTGAAATTATAGAATTGAACCTTGTACTCAATCAATCATTTAAATTTTATTTGGTTCAACGACAAACGTGCAAGAAAAGTGGTTTTTATTTTAAGCTTTTTAAGGACGTTTGCTGAAAATCAAAATATATCAAAACTTATCCTACGTTAAAAAAAGTTAAACATTCTTTTCAAATATTTGAATACTCTTTGTTCTTTTTGATTGATAGACTTTTACGCAAAAAAAAATGTTTAAAAAAGCAAGCGTTTTTTTGCGAAACTGATTAGTCATTTTCAAAAAATTTAAGTCAAAGAAGTTTCAAATTTTTACGCAATTAAATGAAAATCGAAAGACAAGGAAGTCGAGTGATTTTCATATGAGAGGATACGAAATGAAATGAATTTTTATCTTTAGTTTGACCAAAAATCAAAGAAATGGGTTGAAAAAAGTTCATTTTTTTAATTAAAAAAATTTTTTTACGTTTAAAAATTTTTTTGTTAAATCTTAAAAAATATCAATAGTCTAATGAAGATTATCAAGGCTAGGGATGTTAGAGGGTGGCGCGCCCGGGCGCGCCCGCCCGGGCGCGCCCGGGCGCAAGGGGGTCTGCGCCTGGGCGCGCCCGAGTTTTGCGCCCGGACATATTTTTATTTAAACTGTTATTTTTCAAATAAAAAAATTTTTTTAATGCTGAAATTTTTATTACAAATTAGTAAACTGAAAAACGTGAAAAAAGTGTTTTAAATAGTAAATTTTATACTTATTTGTGTTAAAAAGACTTGAGATTTTTTACTAGTATTTTACCAAAGTACTGTATATTAACATTTTTTACTACTAAAAGGTAGAAATTTACGTCAGTTAGTCAAAAAAGCATTTTTTTATCGTTTTGTATGCAGAAATAACATTTTGTAGTAATTTTTTATGTCAATCTATAGTATGACAGCAATTTTTGATTCCGGGCGCAAAACTCGGGCGCGCCCGGCTTTTTGAAAATTTCGGGCGCGCCACCAACCCTAATCAAGGCTAAAAAAAACTGATGTACGAGTTTAAACATATTAGAACAGATTTTAGAATTCTACAGTACTTTTACATTTTTATTATTGCGAAAGGAAAAAAACTAAACTCCTTCAAATTTTAATGGCACAAAAATTCTCAAAAAAATTGTCTTTATCCTTTGAATGACTACTAATTTTGGCCGAAATCAGTGCACTGTATCGAATTTAGCGCGCATTTAGGAGATCACATTTTTGGTCCCGCTTGACTAAGGCATTCAACCGAATACCCTTGGTCGTCGTAGCTCCAACCGGGCACCACTCGACCATCCAAGCTGACCGGCAGGGCTGCTATTTTTTGATTGACAAAAAAAATGAAAGGGAAAAAGAAACGACACACTGGTGGACGGAGAAAAAAATGAGAAAAAAAAACGGATGTTTTTACAAAAAAAATCCGGAGATTTTTACAATGTTATTTTTTTACAACGTATTTTTTACAACGGTATAATCTTAAAAATGATGACTTTACAAATTCTAAAAATAGCAACAATAAATTTGTGTCAAATCTTTTTATTTAACAGTTATATTATTATAAATATATGGTGGTAAAAAATCCGTAAAGATTTTTTCTACAAACTAGTGCCAATTCCTGCTTCTGGTGTTCTAACAAGGGAACCGTTTGACATGTGAATTCGCTTTTGAAACGGGACCTATTTTAGAATACTCCCCTGATATTCAAACGTATTTTCCCAAATTATGAGCGGCCCCTTCCCCAAAAATATTTTTTCACCCAATCGACTATACTACTATAGTATACGTCATCGTGTGCTACTTATACCAATTAATTGCTTAAAATTGCATTTTTGCAGTTCTATAATGATTCAGAAAGTGACAAAACATTATTTTAACAACAAATAACTAATTATGGATTAACCAGAAAGCGTAAAATCCACAAAAAAAGTGATTAATTTGTATAAGTAACATACGATAACGTATAATATAGTAGTATAGTCGAGTAGGTAAAAAATTACTTTCAGTGAAGGGGCCGCTCACAATTTGGGAAAATACATTTGAATACCAGGGGAGTATTCTAAAATAGGTCCCGTTTCAAAAGCGAATTCACATGTTAGACGGTTCCCTCGTTAGTGAAAATTTAGCTACAGTGATAAGAAATCGAAGACAAGTAACTTGTGTTGAGCCTCCGGTACCAACAGACTGGAGATTTGAAATTCCAGAAATGTATCAGTATTTGTATCAGAGATTAAACATAGGATATCTCGTAAAAAGGTATATCATTTGGGATGGACCTCTTTAGAAGACTCTATGCCAAAAATCTCGAAAAAAAATTTTCTTTGAAATTTTATAAAAATTCGAAAATTTCGACTTTTTCAGGTTTTCGTTGTGTGACCAAAAAATTTCGAGGGTTACGGTAGAAATTCCAAAACCACATTTTAAAATCCGATGATATAGGCTATCGAACCCCCCAAGCAGTTTTTTAAATCTTGCAGCCCTTGAGTATAAATTTAATTTGTTTTGGGGGTGGTCCAGCGTGACCACCCTGTAAAAATAAAAAACGCTTTTTATTTTTCAACCAGCTAAAACTCAGCTGTTGTATATCCAACTTTAAAAATTAAACTAGAATTAAAAAAAAGAATGGGAGACAAAAATATGCAAAAATGCCTAAGCGCGTTTATCGGGATCGGGCGTATTCTTTTGGTCAGAACTTTGATAGTTTAAATTAAATACTGTAATGATAGATTTTTATTTCTATTTCCAAATTATACAGCTTTTTCTAAAAAAAATAAAAAAGAAATGCAAAAGTGACATTCCCAAAAAGAATACTACTATGTTTTTGAACACTTTAAAATCAAAAAGTTGGTTTGCATTTCTTCTTATCTTTCTTTGACCTTTTATCATATAAAAGTTATTTTTGGCAATTTTTAGCCTTGTTGGCCCGCCTCTTTTTTCTTAACCAATGCCCGATAGTAGTAAACTTTTTCATATAAAAGACGATGGGAATTTAAAGATTTTTCATCACATTCTGGTAGCTTTATTCACATCAAATTTTGGTGTCGCCTTCAACGAAAATGAAATTTTTCGGTCTTCTTTTTCTTTCAATGCTTCTCTTGGCTGCTTTCTGTGCTGCCCAAGATGTAAATAAACAGATTCTGTTTTTTAAAATACAAATAAATTTATTTTTTAGACTAAAACGCAACAAATTATGGCCAAATTTGGCCCAAAGTTTGGGCTAACACCAGTATTAGTAAGTTGATTAAAATTTTTTAAACCTAAAAAAAACGTTTGAAATTTAGAAAAAAACTAGTGGCACCTCAAAATTCATGTGTTGTGAATGCCCAGAAGGGGCATGCAAATGCTGCCCCATCTTTGGAGGTTTCTGCTGCGATGAATAACATGAAAAATTACTCCTTCATTCAGAAGTTATGTCAAATGCCAATAATAAAAACTGTTATTTAAATTAATTAGTTTTAAATATTTTGGCACTTTTATAGTATTCCCCCCCCCATTTTCAAATTTTTTTTACAAATTTTGAAAAAAAAATTACACTTTTTCTTTAAATTTGCATAAGTCGCATCAACATAAATGACTTTTCCCTTTCTAAAATTTTCACTTTTTTTCCCCATTTTCCAAAATATGGATGAACTTCGAAATTTAACAAATCGTGATTTTTATGAAATTATTAATAAATCGGAAGATGAATTTATGGATTCTTTGAAAAATGTTTTTGAAAATGGGGGGGGGGAATACTATAAAAGATGTCAATTGCCATCTTTTGTAGTATTCCCCCCCCCCATTTTTGCAAAAAATTATTTCTCAAAACACCCTGAAGCTTACATAACCGACATTTTTTTCTTACAAATACTACCGTGTACTTTTTCTGCTGTGTTTTTAAACTGCAAGATGCGGGGGGAATACTATAAAAGAAGGCAGTTGCCATCTTTTATACTATTCCCCCCGCATTATCATTAATAAGTTTTTTGCATTCACCAAGAAAAAATTTACATGAAATCAAGCAAAATCAACGAAATTGCTATAAAAGGAAAGAAAGCACACAAAACTGGCTTTTTTCAATTTTCATCGGTTTGCTGAACGGTTGCTTCATTCATCGCTCTCTCCAACTTCAAAAATTTTTCAAAGTCTTTTTTCTCGGGATTTTTACAAGTTCGAAAAGAAATTCGGACTTGTAAAAATCCCGAGAAAAAAGACTTTGAAAAATTTAAAAAAAAGGGGGGGGGGAAATCTATAAAAGTACCTTTTTAAGTAATATAAAATAAATTTTTTTAAAGCTATAAAACTCTTTTAAACAAATTAATTAATAACCACATCGAATCGAACAGATTTTTTGATTACCCATGTTAAAATTGTTGTATTAGGGTTGTTAAAAAATACTGAAAAAAAAAACAAAAAATTAAAAGTTAATCGAAAAAAAAAAGTTTTTTTTTTCTTTTTTTTTAACTTATGCAGAAAATAACCTTTTTTCCCGGTCTTGCATGCAGACATGAGAAGCTTCCACTGTTTGGAAGCTTCTCGTAGAACGCTACATTTTTATCCTGCTTCTGAATTTTATTTTTTTCTTGTTTTTCCTTTAAAAAAGGGTGTCAAAAAAAGGATATCAGCATTTAAATAAAAAATAATGAAATAAAAATCCTTATCAGTGCTGATAATGCGATTTTGGCGAAGTGCGTCAGGCCGCTATTCTCATGCCTGCTTGCATGGGAGGGTTAAAAAACACCATAAGGTGTATAACGCAGTAATAAAGAAAAAATACAGAGAGAGAGTGGGTTATCCCTCTTCTTACCCCCACAGTTTGTGTTTTTGCAAAGCAGATTAAAAATGTTTTAGAGTTATTCCCTCCATCCCCTCCCAAAAGGAAAAACAAATTTATTTTTCAGTTGACAACCCTAATTCTGATGCCTTTTAGAACGACTACAGCAAATGGATAAAGTTGATTCAAAACCAAATAATCTGCGCAAGGCTTCGGAAATTGACTTGGATTTGTGCAAATGGTACTTATGGGATATCTTGGGTGGTTCCCAACATGGATAATTCCCATGTTACAAAGACCCCATAAAGGGGTGCTTTCGCTTTTTGTTGGCATCATAACTCTCGAAGCAAATAGCGACACTGTGCCAAAATACTAAACACTATAAGGGCTTCTTATTTCTCGCGCATATAGTTGTTTCTGCCAAGAGTCTTTAAAATTTTTCGTTGAGGTTTATTTCTTTTGCACACATTGTAATAAAATTCTGTCATAAACGTTGTTTGCAAAATTTTAAGAAATTAAACCTGGCAAGATTTTTGTAAATGATTTTGATAGCAGAAATTTAAAAAAAAAACATTTTATTGTTATTCAAAACAGATAAAAATACATTTACGACAAATTATTACTTGATGATATCACCGTGATATTTGTTGTTGACTTTTTTTGAAGAAAAAAAATATATTTATGAAAAAATTTTGGAATTAATAATTTAATAAAATGCATAAAACTTTCTCGATACCCAGTCATAATAAATAAAATTATTAAAACTTCGCAAACAATTCGAATTTGTATTATTGATTGAATTACAGGAAGATGTGACAAACCAAATTGTCCATCAAGCCACAAAGGAAAAATCAAATTTATACAATCTTTACAGTATGCTATATAAGCAGGCGAAGCTCTTGAAGTTAAAATTTTTAAATTAAAAGTATTTGTAAGAATAAGTGGCAAGCTTTTGAATATTTCAATAATAAATACCATAAAATTTGTTAAAGTTTGCAACAAAATCACTAAAAAAATTCGAAATGATGAAGACAAATTATTTTGTTTATTTTTTGCTTGTTTCCATAAATGCATCAGAATTAAAAATGCCGAAACAAATGATAGCAGCAAACTAATTAAAGGTTTCAAAAATGTAAAACAACCAAAAATATTAACTAATATTTGATAAATTACTAACAATGCATCATTGTTGTTACTGACATTACAAATAACTTTTGAAATATTTTGATTTAAACATTCATTATTCAAATAAATTTTTCTCTCTTCATAAAATTGATTAAAAAATGTATGAGTTGAAGTTAAAGTCATGACAAAATTGTACACAAAAATAATTACAAATACTTGTTTCTTTGTTTTTGTAAATTTTTGATATGCCATCGGAAAATAAATTGCAGTGAATCGAATCGAAGAAAAAAGGAGTAAAGCTGAATATGAATTTGTACTAATTAAATAGTCAAAAAATGCTTTAACGTTGTCATTTCCAAATTTATTATAAAAACATGTTAAATCAGTTTGTCCATAAAAAAAATATGCTGCCCAATTATTGCAGATATATTTATATGATAAAGCAAGATCCCAAAATGTTTGATTTAGAATAAACCAACGATAATGCTCTTTAATTCCACCAAAAAAAGAAAGCAGAATTATTATTGCCAAAAATGCAATTGAAATATAACCAAATTGGATTTTTGTTAAAATTAAAGAAATATTTGCCAAAAAGCATCGAAATCCATCAACATCTAGATTCTGAAATTCTGCGTTTGAAATGATCTTACAACTTTCATTCATTTTTCCTCGACACAAGTTTTTCTGCTTCCTGCCTCTCGACACTGTTCGACACGTCGTTGTGTATATGACACCTCAAAACTTAGCGCTCCGAAAAGTTTGTGAGAATGAAAATAAAACATTTACTGCACTTTGTAAAATATATATATATATAAAGAAAAAATTACTGAAAACTAAGACCTTTAAACATACGGTCGTTCATGTGAATTATTGCGTAATTAAAAATCCAAGCAATAGATTGCCCAGTTTTCCCATAGAAAACAAAAATTTGTAGCATTTTGTTCGGCATGGCATATAAAACGATAAAATATAAAAGTTTTCATTTTTTCCCATTTACAAAAAATCATCATCATTTTTTGTAAATGAATTCAGAAAGAGCGTCTTACTGACTCAATAAGTCCACACTTTTTGAGTCTTGTTGAGCAAATAAGACGAGCTTCTTGAATTTATTTACAAAAAATTATGTTGATTTTTTGTAAATGGAAAAAAATGAAAACTTTTATATTTTATCGTCTTATATAGAAAAAAGTACAAAAAAGACCCTTTTCAAATATTGTAGCTAATTTAAACCCATTTTTATAGATGTGGAAAAAAATTGTTTTTCCACGGATATAATTTCTCAGTTTAAAAAAAATAATACAAAAAGGCCATTTTTAGTTTCTTAGTTTTTCATTTTTGTATTTTAGTTCAAGGTCACGAAAAAGTTTGGGAGGGCATCACGCTTTTCAAACAAAAAACTTTTTTTAACACTGTTTTTTGCGAATACTCAAAAAACAAACTCTTTAACCCCGCCTTATATCCACTAAAAAACCTTTTTTTTATATGTACTTCCGGTAAACATAATATGATTCTAAATTAACATTTACTTCAAAGTTTGATATATTCCGTGTTAAAGTACAATTTAATAAAAAAATACAGTATTACGCAATTTTCTGTTGTTGTTAAAAAAAATCACGAAGTAATCTAAAATTATTAAATTTTTTAAAAAATCTTCGATTTGATCTTTGCAAATTGAGCCATTTTTTGTAAATATAAGAATGCTGTTTTCTCGTCTTTCAATAGTTTGTTAATTGTCAATATTTTTAATGTGTATAGAATAAAAAAGAATTAAATCTTCAAATGCATAAATAAAAAATATTTTTTTGATTTACGAAGTCTCTATATTTTAATAAAATGTGTAAGAAAAATAAGAGCAAAAAAACGAATGCAAAGTTAGTCATCTTTCAATTATTGGTGATGTAAAAAAAGTTTTTAAAGCAAACTTTTTCTTATAAGATCATTTTTTTGCTCTAATTTTTCTTAAATTTTTTTTTAAAATCACGTAATTTTGTCATTGGTGACTCATAATTTTTTGCTAGCATTTTTTTCGTGGTTATTTTCTCTTTTTTTTAAATATTTTATAAATTTTATCAAACATAAACTTTTGAATACTGATAATTTTATGCTTTAAACAAAATTCTTCGTTCGTATTATATTGTTTATTCTTATACAAATGATTGTTTTTATCCAACCCCATTAATAATTTTTTATGAAAAATAATTTTTGCTAAAAATTGAGTTAAAACATTTTGGAAATGTTTACAAAAAAATTTATTTGCATTCAATCATAACAAATTCGATATTTAATAATTTGCAAGCTTCTTCCAATCCATTTTCAACCCTTTTTTTTGCATCATCATCAAATTCATCAAATAAATAAAATCCTAATTTTGTTGGTTTTTCATTGCTTTCATTTTTGATAGCTTTGATATGTTCTCGTAACATCATTTTCATTAAAAATGCGGGAGGTGCAGCTTGTGCATATCCTTCATACGTTTCAAATTCAATTAAAACAGGATTTTCTGCGTCTTTAGCTATTTTAAATCCCCAATGATGTTCAGATTTAATATTATCAGGTGGTAATGAAAGAATTTTAATGAGGTCTGAAATGTAGGTTATCATAATTTTTGATTATCTTTAAATAAAAAGCTACCATAAACTGCTCCAACAAGTGAATTAACATTTTCAGCTTTATCAACAAAAGTTGGACGTTCTTCAATAAAATCAATATATAAATCCCTTCCATACATACCTGCAAATTTAGACGTTAAAAAAATTTTCCTGTGAATTTTTACCATTCCATGACTCCAAAAATTGGTAGGACTTCTCTTCCCTGTTCCACAAACATATAACCGAAGAATTATCAAAAAATCCAATTACCGGAATATTTTCTGTTAAATCAGGATTTATTTTATGTGGTAAGGCTGCAACTTCAGTAATAATAATTGCTTCATGTTTAATTGTTGGAAAAGTATTAATATCAACGGATAAAGTTAATTTTATTCGATGGCATTCTTCAGGTACTGTATAAGGGTCATCAAAACAACAATATTCATGTGTAAAGTCATCTTTCACTGCTTTCTAAAATTTTGAACTTCTGTTAAAAATTTTTTCTTAAATCAAAAAATCCGTGAAAATATTTTATTATTTTTGATTGTAATCAAATTTTAACAAAACTGAAAATAATCTTTACTATCTTTTTGATAATAAAAACGTTTTGTAAAAAACTAAAATTATGTTTACTATCATTTTAAATAGTGACATTAATTTGCAAAAAATGCAAATTTTTGCCATATAGTTTAAATAAAGCTTACATAAAACATTTTCGTAAATCTTGTTACAACTTTTGTTTCTGTGAATGGAATGCTTTTATGTCTTTCAGTTGACAAAATAATGTCATCTTCTGAAGCAACTTCTGCAAAATCTGTAATTCCAAAAATATCAGAATATGGAGTTCGAAGATGAAATTTGGTTTCATTTTTATCATATAAATGCTTCAAAATTTCTAAACTTGTTTCAAAAGTAAATCCATTAACATGTGTTCCAAGGATTGTAAGCTTTTTAGATTTTATTGCTGCTTGAATCCGTTTCCATAAAAGTCCATTTCCACCATATTCAAACAATGTAGCAATAATTTGTTTTGGATTTGATTTTTCCAGAATTTTAGCTTTTATTTCATCCTTGGAATCACTATCTTTGATTATAATTGTACGTTTTTCAGTTAAAATATATCCAAAATCAACTCTTTTAAGGTCATAAGTTTTGACTTCAGATTTATAAACAAAAACTTGAAGCAAAGTTTCATCAATTTTAAGATTAATATTTGCACCAATTAACATTGACATGCAATTAAAAATATCATTTGGTACAAATCTGAATGGAATTTGATGGACTAACATTAAGCTGATCATTTGTTGGCGATAGTCATAATTGATAACTCCATCTTTATCTTGTAGGCAATAATTATCATAAACAATTCCTTTACATTCTTTTTTAATAAATTTTGGTGGTTTTTTAAGCCATATTAAAATATCATCAATTTCGAAACAGTGCTTGCAAACACGTTGTTGTGTTTCAACATTGAATGTAACCAAACTGAAAATGAATTATTTTAAGTAATGTCTGCTGCAATTTCAGGTAAAACATCGTTATCAATATTTATGAAAAATTGGAAACAATGTTACTATCAATTTGATAGTAAAAGTTTTTGAAGGAAACCAAAAATACTGGTTACTATCATTTTGATAGTAACAAAACTTTTCAAAAAGCTAAAAAATGATTACTATCATTTTTCATCATTTTTAAAAATAAAAAATTTTTATTTCAAACCCAACCTAAAATCATGTTGTTGACAAGTACACATTGTAATAAATGCAATAAAATTTCGATTTTCTTCATCTTCTGGTAAAATTTGATTAAACATTTCATTGGCAAACATTTTTATCAGAATTTCAAATTTAAGTTTAAATGAAAAAAGAAAATATTGAAAGTGGTTCAATGAGGTAATAAATACACTCGACGAAGATGATACATAAAAAGAAGAAAAAACGAGTTCTCCTTGAAAGGAGGAGATGGGAAGGAAGAAAGGAAGAAGGAAGGGTGATGTTGGATGGTACCCGCGAAAAAAAGGGGATGACTAAATTGAAAGAAGGTCAGTATCCAATTTTCTATTTTCATGATGCCATCAGTGTTGATTGCTATCTTATTATTGCGTGCTGCTGGAGTGAGTGAGTGATGAAAATTGATTTTTAAAATTTTAAAAGTCCAGAGGAAATTTGAACTTTTGGATTTCAAATGAGGTCAAAAATGGCAATATTATTTTTTTAATTGATTACAAAAGTACTTAATCAAAGGCATAACAGAAAACTGGCATTCATCAAAAAAAGTGAATTAATTAAAACCTTAAAAAATCGTTTGTTTACTGAAACATTTCTCAATTCCATTTTTAACAGCACACATGCTTCTTTTTTTAGCTATGCTTGAAACTTTGGATAATGTCCCAAATAGCCAATAATTATTCTGTTTATTCTAACACTTTTGACCATTATTGTTATAAATGCTTTAAAAAACTTTTTTTAAAACTGCATAAAATTTGAGAGAAACAGAAGAAACATTCCGTTGAGCAAAATTTAATACATAGCCGAAAAAACGAATAGGAAGATTGTAAAAATCAAAGCCCACAAAATATCAAAGATGCATTTTTAATTAGAAAATAATTTCATTGATCAATATTAAACTTTGAACGGAGATTTTAAAAAGGAGATTTTTTTTAATTGTTGTTTTTTAAAACGAATAATTTTTAAAACAATATAATTTTTATATCGGATGATTTTAAAACTTGTAATAAATTTTTTTATAAAGGTATGTTAATTTGAGTTGTTAATCCGGCAAAAAGTGCCTTTGATGTGAAGGGGTAAAACGAAAAAATCTATTTTGCAAAACCTTGTTTTTTTTTCGTAACATCGGAACACCCCCTTTCAGCAAGCTACGATTTAGGCCTTTGACTTATTAAAGCAATTTCAATAATTAATGTTTCGACTATCGTTCAATATTTATAATTTTTATAATAATTGTTTTGCACTTTTTTAATTTGTGAATTTGAGTAAAAAATTGTATTTTTTATGCTTTATTCTTTATTCCATAAATATCTACTTTATTTTAAAATAGATTATTTCTACAAATTACTTTTTTTTCAATTTATAAAGGAACAATTGCCGAATAGTGGATAAATTTTATTTTCAACAGTAAAATTTGCATAAAATACAGGAAAAAATACTTTGAAAAAAATTCATTAACTTTATACCCTTAAAAATATTATGAAATATTTTCAACAGTTTCAAAACCACCAAATTTTTAGGGCTACAAAAAATTATTGTATTTTTTATCAAACATCATTGATCTCATTTTTGTTGTTTTGTTTTTTTTTCTTATGAAAGATGAATACTTTTTTTACATTTTTGACAAAAAAAAAGTAATAAAAAGTATTTTTCTTTTGTTGTTTAAACAAAATCTTATATTTCATTCCTTTTTTATTATTGCATTTCCAAGGAAACTTTTCAAGATTCTGTTTTTAAGATATTTTTTATGTTTTTAAAATCATCAAAAATCCAAATGCATAAACTAGAAAAAAGTTCGTCATTGCATCTTCCAAAAAATCTTGAACACTGACAAAATGAAAAGGCAAACAGTGGAATCTTTCTTTGATTCTTGTCTTGTTTAATTGATTCTCGATTCGATGATATCCCCTTATTTTTTAAAACATGTTTAAAAACAATCTCATTATTAAAGAAATTAGTTTGGTATTTTATGTTTTAAAAATTATTTAAAAAATGGAACAAAAAATCTCTTTGAAAAAAACACAACTATTTTTTTATTACTCAATTGCTATGGATTCCTTGATTTTTTGGTTAGAGTTGCTATAGAAATTACTTTTCATATATTTTTTGTAAATTTCTATAAAGTCTTCATTTTAAGATTTCTTTAATTTTTTTGAAATATTTTTTTTTCTTGCTAAAAAATGCGTTACGAACTTTTGTTTTTATTTGGTATTTTTATATTACCGGTAAGTTAAAAAAAACATAAAAAGAAATGTAAAAAAAAACTTTTTTCAGGAAATAGCACCGGTAAAATCAATATCTTTAACTTCTGTAAGTCATTTTTATTTAAGCTCTAAATTACTAATTTCAATTTTTTAAGGTTTGGAATTACATTTATGAAACAAAGGCATTGTCAGGAATTGATGAAATTTTTGATGCATTTGAAAATGAAACATTTCTTAATGAAATTGTAGAAAATGAAAAATTACCAAAAAGTGTTTTTGTTTTTTTGGATTGGAAATTTCGTAATCGTAACGTTGTAAGTAGGGCTGTCAAATGGAAACCTCCCGGAAGATGTGGGAGATCTACCGCGTGAGATCTCCCACTTTTTGCGGTAGAATCTCCCAAAATCTCCTGAAAAATTTTTTTAAATATATCATAATTTTTTTTCTTCCCATTTTTATTGTTGACAAACATGCCAAATACTTTTGTAAATAGCCTAATTTATACTTATTGGACAGTTTTGGGTAAATTTTAGCCAAATTTTTTTGCAAACTCAGCTAAAAAGTTTAAAATTAAACTTCAAATTTTTATTTTTTAAATTTATGTTAAAATTTACTCCTTCCTTGTCTTATTTTATAAGTTAAATGCGAAATCACGGAGTTTCCGCCCGTATTTATAATGAAAAAAATTTTTGAAGTTAGAAAAACCCATTTGAAAAAACGAGAGATTTTGGGAGGTTTTCCGGAGATCTCCCGGGAGAATTTCCCACTTTTTTGATCTCCCGGCACGGCAGACCCGTTCAAAGAAAAAATGAAAGTGGGGTGCGCGCAACCTGCAGCAAAAAAGCCACTCTTTTGATTTCTTTTTTCAAAAAAGAGTGGGATTTAAAAAAAACAAAAAGTCAAAAGAGTGGCTTTTTTGCTGCAGCTTGCGCACAGCCCACTTTCCTTTTGGGTGTCCCGTGCCGGCAGATTAAACAACCCTAGCTGTAAGAAGTTTTTATTTATTTTTGTTAAAACGATATTATCTGATTGTCTAGTCCTTAAAAATACGTAATCCAAAAATTGTTGCAAAAAAAATTATTCGTTTTTATTATTTTTAATGCTTTTTTAAGTCCCCTGAAGAAATCACAAATGCATTAAAAACAACTTTGGAAAATGAGATGATTGAATTCACTGATGGTTTATCACAAAATGAAATTATCGATTTAATCAATGCACAATTTGAAAAAATAAATGATAAAAAAGCTGATTTTGTTGGCAAAACTTTAATGAATCTCAACAAAAGCCAAATTAACTCTTCCTCTGATTTGCTACAATTACTTCAAAAAACTTCAAAAACTTTAAAGAAATCTCAAAGTTTTTCAATTAATGGCACTCCTTTACTTAATAAAAAAATCACATATGCAAGAATTGAAAATTCTGGAAGTAATCTAATTCTTACAAATGGTTATTTAAGTGTCAAAAATGGCACAGCGTTTCTTGAAGGAGATTTTCGGGTTGCAAAATTTATGCAAATGCAAGACAATTCATTTGATTATTTAGATGTAAGTCTTTTTTTTGAATTTCGTCATTTTTGGCAAAAACAGTGTTGTTCCGACCCGACTCTGGAGTCGGAGTTGGAGCCGGAGTCACCGTGGTGGAGTCGACTCTGGTTAAAAATTTAAAATATACAAAAAAAGAAGAAAAGAAAAAAGTGCATTTTTTCGTAAATATTTAGTTTTCTGTCTTATTTTTTTGGCACATAAAATGCAAATTAAAGTCGATATTGTCTTTAAAATTCTTCAAAAAAATTTTCACTATCATTTTTTATGATTAAAATAACTTTCTTGATAATAAAAAACGGTCTTTGAACCTTAAAAAAAAGAAAACAGGCAACAAAAAGGGAATCGCACATGTTTTTGAAAAATATTTTACTATCGGAGTCGACCCTTTAATTCAAAACCGGAGTCAACTTCAGTGACTCCGGCTCGGTAGGCGGAGTCATCGCCGGAGTCATTTCAAATTCAAAAGAACAACACTGTTCATAACTTGAAACTTCAATTTTTTTTGACACGAATGAATTTTTTTTTCAGGTTATTGTTGAAGATAAAAATATTTCTGCATTCGTTTTTTTATATGGAAATGACAAAGTTTTTTATGCAGAACCGGGAAAATTTCAAAAATCACAAATTTCTTCTAAATTTGGTGCTTCATTTTTTGGTAATACTGCGGTAAGAATTTTCATTGTTTTTTGAAATCATGAAATTTCGGAGTCTAACAATTTTTTGATTTTTACTCAAAATTGAGAAAAAAATGCTTCGAGATGCACGCCCTAAGATTCAATTTATCTTAAAGGAGGCCAACGTTTTGATCCAATTTCGAAATGTTGGACATTCGTGATTTTTAGGCAAACAGAGAGTCTTAAAACGAAAATAACCCATTTTTAAATTTTTTTTCAAAAATTTATGCATTTTCGTTTTAAGACTCTCTGTTTGCCTGAAAATCACAAATGTCCAACATTTCGAAACTGGGTCAAAACGTCCGCCTCCTTTAATATTTTGCTTTAAAAAAGTCAAATTTCAGACATATGACATGTCCGAATTTTTAAATCCTCAATTTTTAACTTTTATTACTGCATGGAATATCTCCATTAATGAAACCCTTCCATTTTATGGCATTAATCAAACCCTTGAAAATTCAGCAACATTTACAACTTTTCTTCCATTATCAAAAAATCAAAGTTATTTAACTTTTCCGGTAAACTTCAACATTACTTTTTTTTCAAAATTTGATTATTAAATTTTCTTAGGCTCTTACAAATTCTGCAATTAATGATTTTTTGATTGGCAAATCATTAAATATTGCAAAATCAAAATTATTTTTTAATGTTGAAATTCAAAATTCTACAAAAATTCTTGTTTCAATGGAAATTGAAAGTGGAAAATTGCAATTTAAAAATTCAAATGAAACAATTTCATTATGGATTTCAGAATTTGAATGGATAAATGCAAATTTACTTTCAGCAGAAACCGGTTACAATTGGAAAGAAATTATTCCAGAAATTTTAAAATTGGAAAATATTAATAAAGATTTGATGGAAAAATTAATGCCTGGCAAAAATATCCAAATTAACATTGGCGGAAATGAAGAATTTCCTGCTATTTTAATTACTGGATTTGAAGGTATCTTTTGAAAAAAAAAAGTTTGAATGAAACATAAATTTTTTGTAGATGAAAAAGAACCCAATATTGTTGGACCTTCTCAATGGGTTACAAATTCTTCTTTGGTAATCGATGGCACATGGAAAAGTATCGAACAATTTAAAACTTATTTTTTGCAAGGTAGTATTGTAAATGTTTCTTCTGGATATGTAAGTTTGTAATGCTTTGACATGATCTCGAGTCGAAAAACTAAAAAAAAAGCCGTTTAATAAATGTGCTTTCCGCGCGGGACCAACTTTTTTGTCTTTTTTGCAAAAAGCAATTTTTTCATCGAAAAAGTGATAATCTTTATCATTTTTTTTGTAAAAAATATATGTTAAACGTCACCTCATGATTTTATTCTATTAATAAATGTTCTTGAAAATGCCGAGAACGATTATTTTTAAAAAAAACAATAAAAAAATAATCAACACCGGGAAAAAAATGATAAAGATTATCACTTTTTCGATGAAAAAATTGCTTTTTGCAAAAGACAAAAAAACTTGGCCCCGCGCGGGAAGCACATTTGTTAAATGGCGTTTTTTTTAGTTTTTAAACTCGTGTGATTATTTCATTTTTTCTTCGTAAGACAAATTTTTTTGTACCGCTTTCTTTTTAGTAAAAAAAAATGAATTTCAAAACTTTCTGGATTAACTTTTTTAAAAAATTTATTTTCACACTGTGACTTTTTTAGTTTGATTTTGATGATGGAAAAGTTGTTTATTTTTCCAAAAATAGTTTTATCAAATATTCCGGTCCATCATCATTATTTTACAATGCAAATTCAACAGATTCAAAAATTGAAGAATTAAAAAATGTTTTATGGGATGTTTCGTTGAATAATAATGATGAAATAACATTAAATATAAAAAAAGCTTTGTTAAATGAAAATTTATCTGATAATTTTAAAACAATTATTACCTTTAAAAATGGTAAAGAAATTGAAATTTCTGGTGGTCAATTGTATCGAACTTCAAGAAATGGATATGCAATTACATATGAAAATATGATAGGAAGTGGAATTGATTTAAATGAAAATGGTATGTTTGCTAAAAATATATTTCAAAAGTTTAATTTCAATATTTTAGAATTAAAGAAACAAAGTTTATTAAATTTCAAAGCTCAAAAAGCTTTGTTAGAAATTTTTGGAAATGTGACAGATTATTTGAAGAAAAATAGCAAAAACTTGGATGAAAATGATTTTGAAATTTCAGCAAAATATATTTTAAGTATTTCTGATGACATCAGTTCTGCTTTGGGGACTTTATTCTCAAATCCTTTGGAATCAGCTGAAAAAGAATCTTTGATTAATTTTGATGAAACATTTAATTGGTTACCTCCAAATCCAGGTAATCTTATAGAAAATTTTTTTTAATAAATTTTACCTTTTATTAAACATTTAAAAATCAAAGTTAATCGAATTGAATTTATTATGATTAATGTTTTGCAGCTGATAATGAATACTGTTTTGATGAAAAAGAATGCCAAAAACAAACAACATTATTTTATCAAAAAGAATATGCAAAACAATTAATTTATTCAATGAATGCAATGATTTCTGCGGTTGAAGATGTCAAAGTTGAAAAGATATTGTCAAAGGGAAAACATGAAGGAGCTTTTAGTTATTCAGTAAGTTTTTAAATTCATAACTGAAACATTGACGTAGAAATTAAAATTTTTTTTAAAAGAAATATTATGTGTTTAACATGTTTCTCGGTTCCAACAAAACTTTTTAATACAGAAAAAACTTAAATGTCTTCAAAAATTTTTTTAAGAGGTTTCAAAAATACTTTTTTTTTGGAGCAATAATATAAAAAATTAATTTCAAAAATCTGTCCAAAAAAGCTCATTTTTAAAATTAAGGCTAAAACATAAATATTATAAAGCGTTTTTTTGAAACCAATTTTTCAATTTTAAGGTAGCAATAATAAGACTACTTTTGTATTAATTAGTTTTTTATGTTTTAATGTTTAACATATTTAAGGTTGATGGAACAACATTAAAAACTTCCTTCGGAAACATTAGTGATCTTTTAACACAAATCCATTCCTGCAACGATTGGAAAATACAACTCCCAAATAAAGTTTTCGATTTTAATATTTCAAATTCTACCGAACAAGAAATTTATCGATTATCACTATTTTGTCAAGAATCAAATATATTTATGTCTATGGAAGAAAATGCAACTTCTTTGGCCACATCCGGATATATTAATGCAACCATTAAAACAATAGATGGTAAAATTATTCCAATTGTAAACACAAAATCTCCTATTATTATTACTGGAAAAAATAAATTTCAACATAATGCTCCAACAAAAATTGATTCAAAACGTTACAGAAAGTTTGAAGTTTTTGATGTTCAGACATTTGTAATTGAACAGTCAAATGGAACATTAGAACTTAAAATTGAAATGATTGGAAATTATTCAGCAAATATTTTTGATATTATATTTTATATGAATTATCAAACTGTACCTGGTCCACTGCCTTTCGAAAATCAACTAAACTTTATTTTGAATATAAACGGTTTGTTAAAACATTTTTAATTTTGGCAAAAACCATAATACTGTTTTTGATAGTTTTTTTCCAAATTTTTTTTAAATTTTAAAACCAGTGTTGTTGCGACTCCGAATCCGGAGCCGACTCCAGAGTCGGAGTCGGGGTCACGATGGTCAAGTCGACCCCGGATTAAAATTGAAAAAAAAAGAAAAATCTTTTTCCATAAATATTTAGTTTTCTGTCTTATTTTTTTGGCATATTAAATGCAAATTAAAGTTTATATTTTCTTTAAAATCGTTTTAAAAAATTCTTTAAAGTAAGAAAAAATTTTCACCATCATTTTTTATGATTAAAATAACTTTTTTGAAGATATAAAACGGTCTTTTAACCTCAAAAAAGAAGAAAACGAAAATTAAAAAAGCAATTCCATGTGCTTTTGAAAAACATTTTACTATCGGAGTCGACTCTTTAATTCAACTCCGGGGTAGATTCCAGTGACTCCGATTTCGGAGTCGGAGTCATCGCCGGAGTCATTTCAAAATCAAAAGAGCAACACTGTTTTAAACAACATTTTTTCAAAAAAGCAAATTTAGCTTTTTTTAGTAAAAAAAATATTAAATTTAGGCACAAAAAATTTATTTTTTGATCAACAATCAATGCAAAACAAAGCTGGCAGATATTATATTGCAATGGGATATCAAAATATGAGTGAAAATAATTATGAAAAAGTTTCTGTCAACAAAGAAACATATTATACTCGAAAATCTCCATTCATATATTCAATAAAAATAATAACAAAATCAGCATTTTATTACAATGAAACAAATGGCAAATTTGTAAATGATGGAATTATTGTAAATTTTAAAGTTAAAAATTAAAAAAACTAAATAGTTTTTAGGTACAAAAAACAGATGATGATAACTTAATTAAATTTTATACAAATAAAATGTCAATATTTTCTGTTGAAAGTCTTTCTCCTCAAATTACTGAAAACGATGCCTATGAACCAACTGCAATAACAATAATTGAGGTAATTTTTTGCACTTAAAAAATGTTTACAGTTATTTGAAAAAATGCACTAATTTAGGGGATTTATATTTTTAAGTGTCTAAAAAAAATTTTGATCTATAATTTTTTTCAAAAACTTTTTTTACTGATAAATAGGAAGTGTCGTCGAATTCTTTTTTCCTTTTTTTTTGCAACAAAACTCACAGAAAAAAAATCGGCGGCCACGAACGGCCGTTTCGTGTCCGAGTGGGAGAACGCGCATGCTTCACGTGTCGAAGGACAGATAAATAATGCCGCTGGAATTTTCAATTGAATTCCAGCGGCATTATTTATGTTAGAATTCAATTGAAAATTATTTATAATAGCATAGACTATTGTCAAAAAAATATTCTAGCAAAAAAATTAATGTTTTTCACTAATATTACCGTTTTTTAAATTATATTACAAAGCAAATTTTGTTTTTTCAGGAACAGGTAGAAGATGCAATGTAAAATTTATTTTGGTCGCGTTCTTAAATAAATAAAGTTTTTAAATCGCTTTTAAGATGGCAATCATTGCTTATCAACATGATTTTCCTCCAACTGCTGCATACAAAAATCTTTTTTTACAAAAGCGATTAAAAATTTTTATGGCGCCACTTCTTACTGATAAATAGACTTTTATATAAAAGTATAAAAGTGTTATTATCACTGTTCTGCAAAATACCTGCCGAAATCGAAATATCGAAATAACTGATGTATTTTTTTTATCGAAAATCGAAATAATTTTTTGTAACCAGAATCGAAAAACATCAATTTCGATGTTTTCGAAATCAAAATTCCGACTTTCCCTAAATTTTTTTATTTTATCATAATTTTAGTTTTAAAAGAAATTCATTTTTGTTTTATAGCTCATTGACGTATTTTTTTGTCCAAAGTCGATATTTTTTTGCATTCAAAATCGAAAAATAAAAATTTCGATTTCTCACAAAATTTTTTATAATTTCGGAAATGTAGTTTTCAAAAAAAAATTTATAACTCATTGACTTATTTTCAGGGTAATCCAACATTAGTAATTTTACAAATTTGTTTCTTTTTGACATTTGTATGTTTATTATATGAAACTGATTTATCAGAATTCCGTGATACAACTGGATATATTTTAAACAATTCTGATAATTTATCAAATTATTTTTATCAATATATTATTGCAGTTCAAACAAGTCACAAATTTTTTGCTTCAACAAAAAATAATGTTTTTATAAGCTTATTTGGAACAGAAAGTGAAACATTGGCAAGAAAATTATATGGATGTATGTCCATGTCTCCATTTCCTTACAAGAGCTTTGAATTTGGCATTTGTGAAAGATTTTTAGTTTGTACAGACAGGTGAAATATTTCTTAAAAAATATTTTTTATGTATGAGGTTTCTTAGACCACTTGGGGATATTCATTTTATTAAATTATGGACAGATATTTCTGGAGATGATGCAATACAGTCATGGCATTGTGAACAAATTCAAATCAAAGATATGCAAACTAACAAAGATTATTTGTTTGAAGTTAAACAATGGTTTCATACTCCGGTAATGAAATTATCTTTTTTATCAAAAATATTTGTCTTAAAAAGGGCTACAAACTAAGAAAAAAGTCAGAATCGCTCAAGAAAAAAATTTCGAAATTTTTGGCAAAAACTGATTTTCGCACATTTCAATTTGATGCCATTTTGCTATTTCTAAACCGATTTCAATAATTTAACTTTTAAACAATAGAACTAGGCTAGGGAAACATATTGCAACAATAAAAAAAATTTTTCAAAATTATGCAAATTTTAGTTTTAGGAAATTTGCATAAAGTCCCTGAAGCACTTTGAACAAAAATGGATTTGATTTTCGTTCTTTTCAACTGTATTTTAGCTTATCCTGAAAGTTTCATATCTGTAGCTTAAAATTTAACTTTTATTGTTCCTTTTTTTTCCATTTTTGCCCGAAATTGAAAAAAAAAGAGTTTTAAAGAATTCTGACATCAAAATCACCAAGTTTGTCAATTTCAGAAATCTCAAACATTCAAAGTAAAAAAAGAACGAAGCATCTTTGCTGAAGCATGTCGGCTCACAAATTTAATTGAAAATATTATTTTTATTTTTCCAATTAATGGTGGATATGGCAGACTTCGGTACACTTTCTGCAGAGATTATTTCATTGCAGATTATATGGTTTCTACCACATGGACGGCTATTGGATTTGCATATTGGATGGCTAAAAAATTTTATGATAATCCAGATCTTTATGGAAATGGGGGAGGATATTTATTTCAAATATTCTGTTATGAAATAACTTGGACGGATGTATGACAAAATTTTATAAGTTTTTAAAAATATTTGATTTTTTAGATCTTATGTGGATTATTAACAGGATTAATACTTTCATTTAAGTCTGTTTCACATCAAATTTTTCAAAGGTAAAATTTTTTTTGATAATCCTAGATATCAAAGGTAACTTCAATAAAGCTTTGTTGGAAAACTTTGTTAAAAATCTTAGATTTGAAAAAATGATTCACCAAAATGAAAGTGGGTTGCGCGCAAGCTGCAGCACAAATGCCTTTTGAAAAAAATAAAGTCAAAAGAATGGTTTTTTTGCTGCAGATTGCGAGCAACCTTCTTTTTTTTCCTTAACAAATTTTTTTGAAATGGGCTGGCATGGATTTGATCCACATTTTTTATATAAATTCAATGCACGGATTTGTTGGATAATCCTAACCAGTGTTGTTGCGACTCCGACTCCGGAGTCACGGTGGTGAAGTCGATTCAGGGTGAAAATTTGAAATAAAAGAAAAAAGAAGAAGAAACAAGTGCTTTTTTCCATAAATATTCAGTTTTCTGTCTTATTTTTTGCCAAATTAATGCAAATTAAAGTTAATATTATCTTTAAAATCGTTTTAAAAATTTTTAAAAATTGGAAAAAATTTTCACCATCATTTTTTATGATTAAAATAACTTTTCCGAAGACAAAAAACGGTCTTTAAACCTTAAAAAAAGAAGAAAACAAGCATCAAAAAGGCAATCCGACGCGCATTTGAAAAACATTTTACTATCGGATTCGACCCTTTAATTCGACTCCGGAATCGACTCCAGTGATTCCGACTTTGACTCTGGAGTCGGAGTGAAATTCGGAAGTTTTTGAGAATTTCGAAACAATGAAATGTATCAGAAAAATATTTTTGGTTTAGTACATCTAAAAATGGAACTTCCTCTATAATTTATATCTCTTTTTAGAACTTGCCCTGTATATGAAATATTAGAAGATGGATATAAATATAAAAATAAATTTCATAAACTTATAAATGTTGATGGATATTTTGCTTTATGGGTTTTAATTTCAATCATTTATGGTTCCATTGATTGTACGATTACCTATAAGTTTGGATATCATTATGGTTTGAAAGTTGCAAGATATCAAATTGATGAAGAAATAAATATGGCATCAAAATTTTTTTATATTGGATTCATCTTTCATATTTTCTTTGAACCAATAAAAAGTTTTGTCTTCAATGTTATTATATTTGCGTTTAAAAGAGATTTTTATATTATTTCTCCATATGAACGATGCTGTTTAAATACTTTACCAATGGAAACATTTGATCGTAAGGAGCTTTTGTAATTAAAATGAGCGTCTACTTTTATACAAAATGTTTTGATGCAGGGATGTGCGGAGTACTTCCGGGGAACACTTTTCCACAAATTTTTTCTCAATATTGAAAAAATGATTGTTTTTTTTAAATAATACATTTCTGATCTACTTTTTATCAAAGCTTATATCTGTCCAAACAGAATTTAAATATAGGTTTTTCGGAAGTGCTAAACGGAATTCCGTTTAGCAAAACTCATTTCCGCCAAAATGGGAGCGAAAGTGAGTTATAAAAGCATATATTTAAATTCTGTTTGGACAGATATAAGCTATGATAAAAAGTAAATCAGAAATATCTTATTTAAAAACAACAATTATTTTCTCAATAATGAGAAAAAATTTGCGGAAAAGTGTCCCCCGGAAGTACCTCTACACATCCCCGTTTTGATGCGTGTTTTCTTAGCACGAAAAAATTTACCTAATAATGAAAACGCGATTAAAAAGTTATTCTAAAATAGATTTTTTTGTGTTAAGAAAACATGGATCAGAACCATTTGTATGAAAGTAGAATCTTCCTTTAAAAAATGTTGATCAGATACATGTTTTTTCAACATATTTGTAAAAGAAAGTATTGCTTGATTACAAATTAAAAATTTTTAGATCTTCGAAATCCAAATCCGAAAATTCCAAAATTACGAAAAACTGACAAATGTGAAGAACAAAAACTTGCTAAACATGATCACAAAAAATTTTTAAAATTTCTACGACGACTTATAATGTTTATTATACAACTGACAGTTGTTTATGGAATGTTATATTATAGTAGCAATGATTCAAATGCACTGAAATATCGAGAAGAAGTAAGACTTGATCAATGTTTTTTAAAATTTTTAATTTAAAAAGTTTTAGCTAGCTCCATTGTTCAATTGTGATCCATATTATAAAAAACATGAAAGTCCAATGCCATTCTTAAACATTGAAAAACCCGCCGATTTTTGGATTTGGGTACAAAAAGATTTATCTGATGCAATTTTGGCTTCACATTCTAATGGAAAACCTGCATTTAATTTAAAGGCATATTTCAATGATAAAAATAGCCGATCAATGGGTGTTGGAATTATTCGACAAATTCGTTCATTAAATTTATATAAAAAATGTGAAACAAAAAATTTTACATATTGCATTGATTTGAATGCTCCTGAAGATACAACTTCTGCATATTCAAATGGATGGAAAAATGTTATTAATTCAAGCGAAGCAGAATATGCTTATATTTATCGAAGACCGAATGGATTGAATGGTATGTATTAGGGAGGGGAAAATCTTTTTGAGACAAAAAAATATAAAAGAGATTTTTTTTTATTTTTTGTTTTTAGAATTCATTGTTTTTCAACTTTGAGCATAAAAGGAAAAAAACGAAGAAAAAAAACTTCAGTTTTTAGTTACAGACATGAAACTTTCAGATAAGCTAAAATACGGTTGAAAAGAACGAAAATCAAAAATGTTTTTTTTTTAAAAAGTTTTTAATTTTTTGAAAATGGGTCTCGTCCATTCCAAAAAACCCCATCATATCGAATAGCTATCATTGATAAAAAATCCAGCTACGGCGTAATACAAAAAATTTTCGAGACTCAGGCCGGAATCTGATTTTGGCAAATTTCAATTTGATGGCATTTTGCCTAAAGTGGGCCAAATATGAAAATTCTTATATTAAATGGTAGATCTGAGCTAGGGGAACATATTGCAATCATAAAAATTTTTTTTCAAAATTATGCAAATTTTTGTTTCAGAAAGTTTGCATAAGTCCCCACTTTGAACGGAAAAGGATAGGATTTTCGTTCTTTTCAACCGTATTTTAGTCTATCCTGAAGTTTCATGTCTGAAGCTTAAAATTTAACTTTTTTTTTCGTCGTTGTGTCTTTGAATTTAAAAAAAAAATGAGTTTTAGGATTACCATATTTTGGAGAACCAAGCTATTATTCTGAAAGCGGATACATTTCACTTTTAAATGGAAGTAAAACATATATCCGAAAACAACTAAATAAATTACAAAATGAAAATTGGATTGATGAAAGAACAAAAGCGATTTTCGTTGAACTTGTTGCATATAATCCTAAATATAATTATTTTTGTATAATTAAACTGTCTCTCGAAAAAACTAAAGCTAGAGTATTTGAACCTTCTGCAAAAATTGAAATTTATCGTTTATTTAAATATTTAAATATCGAAAAAGGGAATGCAAAAACTTTTGAAGCTTTCTTTACTCTTCTTGGAATTATTTTATTAATTAAAGAAGTTTATTATCTTGGAAAAAAGAAAATTTCGTAAGAATTTTTAACATTTTTGTTTTAAAAGCTTTAAATTAAAAAGCTTTTTTTATTTTTTCAGATATTATAAAAATATTTGGAAATTTAATGATTTTTTAATTGTAATTTGGATGACTGTTGCAAATATTGTATTTTTTATTCGATTAGCAGAAATCACTGAAATGACAAATATTTTGGAAAAAACAAATGGAAATGTCTACATTAATTTCGAAAAAGTTATAAAATTGGAATGGGTTTTTATTCTTTCTTTGTCAATTACAGCAGTTTTTATAACTCTAAAAATTTTTGAATTTTTAAGGTAAAAAATTATGCTTCTTTCAATTTCTTTATTTCTTATTTTTAGATTCAAAAATCATGTTGAAGCAATGTCTCGAACTCTAAAATGGATGTGTATTTCTTTATGTTATTATTTCATTTTCTATGCTGCATTTATTTTATCTTTTCATTTAATTTTTGGAAATGATGATAAACTTGAAATTATTGAATTAATGAGTTTTGCTATAATATTTCGAAGAAATCCATTGTTAAATTATGGCAAAAATGTTGGAACATTTGGTAGGAAAAAAAGTAAAATTTTAAAAAAAATTTAAATTTTTTTAGTTTTTTTGATTTATTACTTTCTTTTGGTGATTGGGATGATAGGTGGTTTTGCAATTTTTGTTATGATTGCAACAACAGAATATTTGGAAGTCAAAAAGGATTCATTAAAAAAAGAAGTAAATCAATTTGGAGTTTATAAACATTTTAAAAAAACGGTAAGTAAAATTACAAGATTTTTTATTGAGTTTAACCGATTCTAAAATTTTTTAACATAATAAACATTTTTTAGGTAAAAAACTTTTTGGGCCTTAATTTACCACAAGATATTCCACCTTTAAATTTCAATGCATCTACAAATCGATGTGATTCAATAATAAAACAGGAAAAAATGGTGAACATTTAATTTTACTTCCAGTTCTAAACTTTTGAAATCTTTTTAGATGGAAGAAATTGATGAATGTTTGGATCGAGTTTTGTCAAATAGATACCAAGGTTTTAGCACTTATCCAAGAAATATTATTCGATAAACCTTTTTTTTGATGCACGTTTATTAAATTTTGTTTTGTCAATTTTGTTTTGGAAACGTTTTTTAAAATATTTGTTTTAATTTACTTAAAATATCTTAATTAACCATTCTTTACAAATGTCAAACAATTAAATAAATATTTTAATAAATGCTATTGTTTTTCCGCATTAAATAATACTACACATTTTATTCTTCAAATCTGAAATTTTGTTAAAAAGTCAAAACCGGCAAATTGAAATTTTCGTGTTTTCGGTTGAAAGACAATAATTTGAATTTAAACTATTTTTTTAATTCAAAATAGTCAAATTACATCAAAAACAATGAACCTAACTGCTTTCGATTTTTGTCACATTTCTTTATTAATCTCCAAAAAATGTTCATACAAAACCTTTAAAACAAAAATGCCATTTGAAATCATAAAAATGTAAGATATTTGAACTGCAAAAAAAAACTGAATTTTTATTTTCTCTTTATTAAAGTTTGAAACACTACGGCACGAATCATTTTTTAACAAAAATGTGACTCATTTTTTTTCGTTTTCTCTCTACATTTTTCTTCAATTTAGTTATTAAAATTCAAGTTTCCTTTGACAAAAGTAAAAAAAAAAGATTTTTGATATGACGAATGAATTAAACAAATAACACAAAAAAAAATTAAATGTTTTTTTATGCTGATTGTTTGAAAAAAGGGGTTATAATTTGAATAAAATGTATGATTCGTTTGTCACGGGCTCATTTGGTGTTTACTTAAGGGGTTTTTCGCCCAAGGGGGTTCTACCAAAGTAAATTTGGTACCAAACGGTTTCAAATAGTCCCCTGATCATTTTCTGAAATGTGCGTCGAAAAAAATTTTTTTTCGAAATTTCGGTTTTTTTTTGTTAGGGGGTACCAAGACAAAACAAAATTACCTTGGTACCCCCTGTAAAAAATTTTTTTTTTTAAAAATTTTTTTTTTTTAAATCATTATTTTTCATCAGCAAAAAATTACACACTATAACTTATTTATTATTTTAATTTATGCTTCAAAATTATTAGCAATTTTATCAAAAAATATCAAAAAAATAATTGATTTTTTAAAATTTTATCTTTATTTGCAAAATGTATAATAAAGTCATAAAAAATCACAACTTCCGAAAATTGTAAACCGCCCTATTTTTTGTGGATAGAAAATATTAAAAATAAAATCAAAGAAATATGTCATATGTACATACTTTAAAAGATACATAAAACTTTAAAGGAGGCGGACGTTTTGATACAGTTTCGTAATCTTAGATTTTCGTGATTTTCAGGCAAAGTGAGAGTCTCGAAACGAAAATGCATCTTTTTTGATAAAAACAATGTAAAAAAAAGGTCATTTTCGTTTCAAGACTCCCAGTTTGCCTGAAAATCACGAAAATCTAAGATTTCGAAACTGTATCAAAACGTCCGCCCCCTTTAAAGAATATTGGAAAAAAAAGAGATGGAGATCATGTAAGTTTTTGGAAAAAACACATATCAGTAAAGCAGTAAGTAAAAAAGAAAAAACCAGTAAAAAATTAATTAATTATCATCTTCTTGTCACATAACTATAAGTTGCTCGAAAAGTTTCAGCCAATAAATTTGCATCTGTATTATATACATTATCAACAACTGGAATATTGAAGCTTCGATGAACATATCCATTTATTTCTCGTCGAATTGGACGGCACATTTCAGTCAAAGCTTGAACATTCTAAAAAAGTTAGATTTGCTTTTAATTTAAAAAAAAATAGGAACAAACCACATCTGAAGCATTTCTTACGGTAGAAACAGAAGATCTTGCATTTAATGCATGAGTCAAACGAGGTAATGAATTTGAAGTAAGTGCTACAGGTCTTGGAACATGTTGTTGAACTAGAGGCATTTGCTGTTGTGTAGGAGGCTGAAATTGTGGTCTCGTTGTTTGTAAAGGTTGAACTCCTGACCGTTGTTGATGTTGAAAAAGTTGTGAAGGTGGAAGTTGATTAGTATTCATTTGATTTTGTGTTGCTTGAGCAGAAGCTATGTTAACATTTCTTGATGACTCACACAAATCCATTTTTCTAAAGGAATATTCTAAAAAGTAATAAAAATAGCAAAAGAACATTGGACATTTGTTTTTAAAAAAAAAACAGGAAAGAAAAAAGCTTTCATAAAAATACAAAAAAACAATAGAAATTCGGTTCATCAAAAAAGAAATGTAAAATGATTGATGTTTGAAAAAATATAAAGAGCTTTTTTGCTTTCATTTTTTTTGTAAAAATGATTTTATTGGTTTACTTTAAAAATATAAAGGTACTGTAGCTTCTTGAAAAAAAATAAATTGCTCTCGATAATTAGTTTCTTATCAAAAAATTTCGATGTAATAATGTAATAGTTTGAGAGAAAACACTGAAACTTTTAAATTTTTTTTAACTCCTTTGTTTTGCTTTATCGTTACTTTTTATGCATCATTTCTTGTCGAAAAAAATATGTTCATGAAATTAATTACTTAAGGCGTTTCCAAATCTGTTAAAAGTACGATGATTTTATCAATTTATCAGTAAGACAGTTTAAATTTTGTTGCCAATTTTACATTGGAATCTTTAAAATTGTTAATCCCCAAAGAAAAAAGAAAATAAGATCAAAAGAGAAACTTTTCAAAAAACAATCATTGGAAATCGTGTAAAAAACAATTTTTTTGGTTTAAGTGATAAATGCACAAAAAAGCTGGGAAAGTTTTTTCAAATGTTTGTGTTATCCGTTTAACCCTTTTTACAGTAATAACTTTAAAATTTTATTACTGTAAAAATTAATTCTTTGTAATTTGTAGTTCTTCAGTTTCAAACAAAATTTATGGTCAGAATTTTCAAAAAAATTTTATAAGATAAAAAGTGCAAAATAATTAAACAATCAAAGTTAATTTAACAATCAAAGTTTAAAATATAAATGAAGAATCAATTACATTATATTTTTTTTATTTTTTTATTTAAAATCAAAAATCAAAATTCTACACCCAAATTTTACATAGAAAAAGTTTAAAACAAAAAAACTTAAAATTCACAAATTTTTCAAATATTTACAGACTAAAATTGTCAAGGGATACTTGGATTAATTTAGCCCAAGTGGATCATCACTTTGTGGAAGATCATCATTGTTAGGTTGTTGCGTTGCATTCTGAGGGTGTTGTATTTCATTGTCTGGTTCTTGAGGTAGAGGTTCAGCTTAAAAGCATTATGCAAAAGTGGATGAAAATGTTTATAAAAATTTACTTTCATGTTGTTCCAAAAGTACCGAATAAAATTCGGGATTATATTTTTTTCTCCAATTAAACGGGATTGTAGTCTAAAATTGGAAATTATAATTTCGAAATTTATTAATATAATTGAAATTATTAATTTTTTTGAAAAAAAGGTAAAAAACGTACCCTCAAAAAATAAGTTGTATAATCAAGAGGAGTTACACCTGGAGGCAATTGACTTTCCTTTGTTCGAGGACCAATAAAATTAGGGCGTTTTTCATTTAACAAATAATCGCGAAGTGTTTTTGGACGATTATCAATAATTTTTCCATTATCTTCATAAACGGTAAAAATATGTGGATATTTTTGAACCATTTTAGCCGTTTCAATTTCATCTAAAAAAATTTGTTTAAAATAAATTTGCATATTTTTTTGTTTCTCACCCTTTTTCATTGCAGCTTCAGTTATTTTACTGCATTCTTTTTCAAGTTTATCATATGCCCGTTGTTGATGATCAAAACATATTGGTGGATCATCAGCACATGCAATTACAGCTGTTCTGCCATCAGAAAATCTTGAATCCAAGACTTCTTTTGTTTCATGGGATTTATATGGCCGAGCTTCTAACATTTTTATTGCAAGCTCAAAAGTTCCCTAAAATTTTTTTTAGTGCATTATTTTCTGATTACCAACAATACTTTGCCATATATAAAAATAAAAACTAACTTTTGTTGAAGGATGTGTATCATTGAGCCGATCGTAGAATGCCATATTTTCCCAGGAATTGTGGTACAGTTGCGTAAATGCTGCAGCAGGAAAACCGGGGGCTGCTAATGGATTATTTTGGATATATTCCCAAAGATCTTCCATTGCAACATGTTGTGGTTTTTCTGCTGCCCGAGCTTTGAGATAAATAAGTGTCCAATTTTTAAAAACAATCTGTTGAAGACCACCTGGCATTGTTAATTTTAAAAGTCTTGATTGATTTATTGTTGGCTAAATTTTAAAACTTATTTAAGACTTTTTTTAATTTTTTTTAAATTATCAAAGTGATGAAAAAATATATAGAGATTTCGGATTAGATAATCATATTTTTTATCATTTAAAAAAAGAGCTTACATCCGTTCTCATTCTTTTTAATGTTTCCTCAAATGGATTGAATGATATTGGATAACGAATTTCAGGTCCACCATTAAGCTAAAATTTTAATTTTTTTTATAAAAGTTTTAGAAATTAAAGATTTACTCGTTCAGCTTCTTCATTTTCATACTTTTTCCATTTTAGAACTCTAATAACTTCATCTCGAGTTCGAAGAGATACATAATTGAATGTTGGAGCTAAACAACGGGGAGCATATGACATTAAAATATTTGTATATGAATTGAGGCTCTAAAAAGTGATCTCTTTTAATATGATCTATTAATAAAAAGCAAATTTACCGCAAAAAGTCCTGTGGCATCATGGATAAAGCAAAATGCACAATAAATGCAGCTTGCAGCAGTTGCCACATATGTTGCCCACCAATCAAAAAGTTCTGCCGAAGTAATGAATGCAAACCATGCAAAAACAAAAAGAATTGGCCGAAGGGCATAAAGACAATATCGGACCCCAATTTCAATTGGATATATTTCAGTTCCATATGCGAATGGGCTGTAAGTTTCAGCATCATATCTGCGGCGGATTTCAAAGTTATTGACATTTCTAAAGAAAAATATATGCAAATTTCTCCACTGTCTTATTAAATTGTAACTTACATTAGCCAACGAGCATATAAAGCAATGCCAGAGGCTGTAAGTGCATAAGCACTCATAAAAAATGTCAATGTAAAACCAGCACATTGTATTGAAGATCCATAATGTGTCCATGGAAGAACTCCAATACAACTTCGTCCAGTAACCATGAATTGGGAATAATATGAAAAAATAGCTGATGGCACAAATGCAATAGTTGAAATTAAAATGTAAAATTTCTAAAATTATAAATCGCTGTTTATTTTTTTTTTCAAAGTTAAGAATCCTTACTTCAATTTTTACACGATTTCGGCGATTTGCACCATTTTTTTTAAAATTATTTGTTATTTTGTTTTGAATTATTCCAAGTGCAAGATAGGATTCAGCAATCATTCCTGATAATGCCATAAAACAGCATGTTATTGCCCAGGAAAATGTAAGTGCACAAAATCCATGTTCACTTGCATATGGAGCATCAGGAGATTCGAATTTAATTCTAAAGAAAAAAGCTAATGCTCCAAAAAATGATGCGAAAAAGCGACATCGTCCAGATGGTAACTAAAAATATTGACATATTTCAATCTTTTTTTAATAACAAAAAACTTACACTTCCACTTTTGAAGCTAAAAAGTAGATAGCTTTTTTCCTTCATTTTTACTGTTTCAGTAACAACAACAGTCGCTGCAGCAACATTTGCGATGAATCGCATTTTCCATTCTTCTCCATCATTGCTGTAAACATCATGTTGGCAGAAATTGCCAGAATATGATTGTTCACAATGGCATATTGCATATGAAAAACGATTTTCACAGGTTCCACCATTCAAACATTTGACATTTTTACATGCATTTGGACGATTTTTGCAAGTTTTACCGGTATAATTTTCTGTGCAATTGCAATAAAATGTTCCATTTTTGAGATCATCACAAGATGTCGTTTGATTTTGTTTGCATTCAAAACATGATTTGACAACACCATCTGCTTCATTTTTAGTTTCAACTGTAAATTTTAAATGTTTAAAGAATTTTTTAAACGAAAAAATTTTACCTGTACAACTAATTGATGAACTATCTGGAAGCAAATATCCACGGCGATCACATTTAACTTGAAATTCTTGTTTTGGTTTTCCCATGCATTGAACAGTTAAAGTTTCATTAGCTTTTAGAACCGTTGTTGCAGGAGAAGAAGTTATAAGGAATTTTGATGATTTTGGTAAAAAGTATTCTTCAATTGGGCATGTATAAGGTTGACAATTCTCTAAAATGAATTTTTATTGATTAGTTTTTTATATTTATTTTGCATAATTATGAACTTACTTCCAACTCGGCAAAGAGTTGACACTTTTTGATATTTTTCCGATTGTTTAAGCCCAACAATTGGAACATTTGTTGAATTTAATCCAGTATAATTTATTGCAGGAATAAATCTTGTTTTATATAAATTTGGTGTTGGAATTGCATTTGTAAAAACAAATGTTATTTGCATATTTTTTGAACTTCTGAAAATTTTTTATATAATATTTTTTTTTTCAAATTCTAATTCCAACTTACGTCATTCTTTTGAAGAGTTTTATATTATTTAAGTATCCAAAATCATTGAATGAGGCAATTACTCCATCCAGTGAATCACATGCATTTTGGAAATCATTATATTGCCATCCTTCAGTATTATTTGGTTGAATAAATTTGAAACAAGCATAATCGGCTTCAAAAAATTCATGTGGACATACACTTTTGCAGGATGATGATGTTAAACTTGTTGAACTTGTTGAAGGTGTCGTTGTACTAATTGTTAACTTAATTTTAGTAGTGCTTTTTTCGGTTGTTTTCACAGTTGTTGATTGAATTTTTGGTTCGCTTGTTGTTGTCGATAGCTTTTTAGTTGTGCTTGTTTTTGACGGTAAAGATGTTTTTGAAGTGTCTTGAGGTACATCTGTAGATGGCTTTTTAGTAATGCTGGCTGTTAGCGGTATTGATGACGAAATTTGTGTTGTTGGAACAGGTGTCGCTGATGCAAGGGTTGTTTCAGTTGCACCCGTTGTTTTTGAAGCTGTTATTGAAGAACGTAATCCTTTGACTGTTGTTTGAACAAAACCAGAATCTTTTTCAGCTGTTGTGCTTTCATCGATATTAGTGCCAAGTGTTGATACAGCTGATGCCGTTGTTTCCTCCGTTTTGACCTTTATTGTAGTTTTTTGTTCAAATTTGGAAGGTACAGGGGGTGCTGAAGTTTTGTCATTTGACTTTGGAGTATTTTTTTCATTGCTAGTTGTTTCTTTTATTGTTGTTTCAGATCTTAGTAAAATTGTTGTAGTACTTATGGCATGCTCTGAAGTTGTTGTGGAAGTTGTTAATGGTATTTCACTATTTGAAGCACTAAAAGTTTTTGTCGATGCAGCCGTTGATTGAGGTGTTTTTGTAGCTGTAGCACGATCATCAATGATAGAATCAGCAGATACAAAAGTAGTGGAAGCAGTCGTTGTTGACATGCTACTTTCTGGTTTTATAAAACCTGATGTTGTTGTTTGTTTTTCAGATGCGGAGCTTGTTGTAGTTACAGATTCTGCTTGAGTTTTTTTATATTCAGTAGTAGTTTGAGAGCTTTTGTCTGCAATGGAGTCTGTTCCAAGTGTCGATGTTGCTGTTGGTGTAACTGTTGGTGCTATATCGGGAGTTGAAAAAATTGTTGTCGTTGATTTCTCATCAGTTGAAGTCGTTATAGATGCTGTAATATGAACATTCACTTTTGTAGTTGGTGAAGATGTTGTATCAGGTGAATATGAAAATGAAGTGCTGTCATCTGCAGATTTCGATGTTAGAAGAGTGGCTTCCTTGGTTGTATCTTTCTTTGTTGTAAATAATTCAGAATGAGCGGTATTTTGTTCTGTTTTGATTGTGAATGGGATTTCACTTGTAGATTCTATTGTGGTACTATCGTCAACAACCGATGTCGATTTTTGGACTGTGGTTGTTGAACTTACTCCATCTGATATTGTAGTTCGCTGATCGGAAGTTCCTTTGGATGTTAAACTTGGTATACTAGAAAGCAATGTTGCTGACTTGGTAACTTTTACTGAAGAAGGAACATCAAATTTTGTAGCGCTTTGTTGTTCTTCAATTGGTTCAGGAGTAGAGGATATTGTTTGATCATTTGATGGGATGCTTGTTGTTTTATAAACGGGAGAAAGTACTGTTGAATCAGTAGTAGATTTAGTTATTGCTTTTGTTGGAGCATTTTTTGTACTTGTTTGAGTAGAAGGTTTAGATGAAGTGAAACTTTGTTGTTGTATTGGAGTTGTTTCAAGTGATGGTGATGTAACAGATAATTTTACGGTGCTTGTTATTTTTTTGGGAGAAGATGTTAAAGGTGAAATTGTTGTAGTTGTAATTGTCGAGTCTGAACTTGGGTCGTTTTCATCTTCTGTTGTAAGCTGTGCAGAAGATGTTGTTATAGTTTGAGATGATTTTACAGAAGTTTTTAGGCTAGTATCAGCTGTAGTTTTTTCCATAAATAGTGAATTCGTAGAAGTTTCAGAAGCGATTGAAGACGTTTCAGCACTGAAATTTGTGCTTTCAACAATGGATGATGTTGACATCTGCGGAGTTTCAGTTTTTGTTGCAGACGTTGAAGTTTTGAACATCTGAGTTGTTGAAACAGAACAAAAAAGATTTGGTTGAATGATAATACAGTCGTCAGCTAAAAATGTTTTAAAGATATACTTTAAAGTTTTATATTTAATTCTGGATACGGACTTGACAGTAACCCCAACGACTAAACAATTGTAAAATATTTGGCAAAAATAGTTTCCTTATTTAAGTAAACTCAAAGAAAATAGTTTTTTTTTACAAAATTTTGTATATGGCTTATATTTCAAACGTTATGTTTTTGTTGTTTTTAAATTCTTTTTAATTTAAAGACTTACGAGTTATTCCATTTAATTCAGGTGGAGGATTAGTAGGATTATCACAGTATGAAACATATTTTTCATATGCATCTAAAACCAAATGTATTATTAAAAAAATTATCATTTAAATTCAAATTTGAAAGCTACCGCAAAATGAATCGTAAATCTTACCTTTAGACGTTGGCCATTCGTTTTCTTCAGCCAATATCATATATTCATTTTCAACAATGGATGGTGTTGACATTTGCGGAGTTTCAGTAATTGATTCGATTGTGATTTCAGTATTTGCTGCAGAAGTTGAAGATTTGAACATTTGAGTCGTTGAAACAAGACAAAAACTATTTGGTTGCACAATGATATTACAGTCAGCAGCTAAAAATAATTTAAAGATATACTTTACATAGAAAACTTTAAAATTATATTATGCTGGCCCGAAACATGCAAAAGTTGCAACAAATTTTAATTTTAATGACCTCAAAAATGGAATACTTTTGAAGTTTGAAATTGATAATAACGGAGATAGTCTCCGCCCTTTGTATTTTATTTTATTTTATAAGTAAACTCAAATAAAATAGTTTTTTACAAAATTTTGTATATGGCTTATATTTCAAACATTATGTTTTTGTTTTTTAAATTTTTTAAATTAAAAGACTTACGAGTTATTCCATTTAATTCAGGTGGAGCAGTGGTAGGATTATCACAGTATGAAACATATTTTTCATATGCATCTAAAACCAAATGTTTTTTTTAGAAATGATATCATTTAAATTCAAATTTGAACGCTGAAAAAATCTTACCTTCAGAAGTCGGCCATTGGTTTTCTTTAGCCAATATCATATATTCATTTTTAGTTATTCCGTCTTGGGCACTTAGAAGATGCAAAAAAGAAAAAAGGATTAAAAAAATTGTTTTCAACATATCGCTAAAAAAAGAAATGAGAAACTGACAACTTTCAATGGAACGTTCCTTCCTTTTAAACAATTTTGTATTCCTGTTTGCATGTTGCCATGGCCAATATTGCTTAGATATAATATCTAAGATATTTGCATCAAATGGAAAGATGGGCGTGCTCTTGGAAGAAGGTCGCCCCGAGTGATTAGAGTTTTACTTAATTTTAAAAAATAATCAAACTTTGTTTTTTGCTGATTTCTATAAAAATGAAACAAAACAAAGGAGTTGAAAACATTTTAAAAATTTGGCTGTGTTCTCTCAAACTGTTCCAATATCACATCAAAATTTTTGAGAAGGAACTCATTTTCGTGAGCAATTTATTTTTTTTCCAAGAAGCTACAGTTCCTTTGTATTTTTATGCAAACCAATGAAATCATTTAAACCAAAAAAAATTATTATTTACACAATTTCCAATAATTTTTTTTGAAAATTTTCCTTTTTGATCTTATTTTCTCTTTTCTTTGGGGATTAACAATTATAAAGATAGCTGATGAATGTTATAATGGCAACAAACTTTAAACAGTTTTACTGATAAATTGATAAAATTTTCGGGTGTTCAACAGATTTGGAAACAAATTTAATCAACGCTTTAAGTAATTTCATAACCATATTTTATTGTGGTTAACAGTGTTGGCGGTCTTTCGGTCTTCGGTCCGGTTTTTCGGTCCATTTCGGTCCGGTCCGGTTTTTCGGTCGACCGAGACCGTGGACCGGAAAAATTTCGGTCCGGTCCAAACGGACCGGACCGAAGCAGAAAATTTTCGGTTCTGTCCGAAAATTTTTCATCTTTTTTCCATGTTTTTCACGTAAAAACCGTTAAACTTTCAATCCATTGAAGAAATTATGATAAAAACCCACATATTTTTAACAAAAAAGGTCTAAAAAATCAAAATCAAGGAAAAAATGTCGGACCGGAGGGCCGAAGACCGGAAAAATTTTTGGTCCGGTCCGGTCGACCGAGACCGTGGACCGGAGGAGTTTCGGTCCGGTCCGGACCGGACCGGAGACCGAGAAATTTCGGGCGACCGCCAACACTGCACTGAAAAAAAAGTAGGTGCTTTTACACTCTGAAATAGGAACCAATTCGCTCTCATTTAGGATATAAGGGTGGCGTCTCCCATCTACAAGAGGTAGTAGACTTAATCGAAAGATAGGAGTAAAAATCAGGCTAAAAGTAGGAGCGATATTTGAGAGAAATAGGAGTAAATTGGTTCCTTTATACAGGTTAAAAGAATGCCCCTAGATAGGACATTTTAACTCCCATATATCATCTTCCACGTCACCCTTTTTCAGTACTACCCACACCTCCCTTACTACAGTACACCCTGACCCCGACCCCCATACACAAGCAAATATCAACATAAAAATTTATCAAAAAAATAACAATAATAATGAACTGACAAAACAAAAAATAAACTGATAAAATAAGCTTACAGATAAGAAATTGCTGCCATTGTTGTTTCAGAGATCATTTGAAGCATCCAAAGAAGGTACACAAACACTTGCAGATTGACGGCGAATCATACAGAGGGAGGATGTTACTGCCATTGTTGTTTTGAAGATCAACTTAGAGACTGCCAGAAGGATCATTGGAAGAAGAGTGAGAAGAGACACTTGCAGATTGGTAGCTTCTAAAAAAAGAGGATTGTAAACGAAGTCTGTGAGGGTAAACAAAACTGACCTGTAATAGCTTCAAGTACGTTGCTGACTGATATTGTAGAAACAAACTGAGTTGCAGATGGTAAAGTAGCTGCAATAGCTGTTGGAGTAGGAGGAGGTAGAGTTCCTGATTATAAAGTTCTGCCATTGTTGTTTCAAACATTGTAGCCATGTATTGACGCTTATCTGAAAATGAATGAGTAGGAAGTGTTTAAAAGAATAAAGAATTACCTGTGCTGTCGTTTAAAGTGGTGGTGGCGGATATTCCAGGAACACGAGCTTTATTACAGGAACAAGATAATTTCTTCTTCCAAGGAATAGAGAGGATGAAGGCGAGCAGACATAATCCAAGAAGCTCCGTGCTCCAAATATGATGAGTTAGAAAGAGCAACAGATACAAAAACAACTCACGTCACGCCGTTCTTTCATAAATACAATGAAGAGCTTTACTGTCAGTTTCTGGATTGAGTTCGATGCTAAGAAGATAAATTTCGCTATCAGTAGCAGCTGCCGTTATTGCTCGTTTAGCTGGAGGTGGTTCTTTTGAACTATCAGGAGGATTGGGTTCTGCTTTGCTGACGGAAGAACATTAACCTAAAAAAATGTAAAGAAGTATTGATTGATATGATTATAAACTTGCTTTTGCCATTTTACACGAATGATATCCATTCAAGCATTGACGATGACGAACTCAGCTGCTTCATTAAGTTCAGGATGTTGTTGTTGCCAGAGCAAAACAAATGCTGTCTTCCGATGACAAAAGAGGCCCAAATGGTATACGACGTCAATCTAAAAAGACATGTTAAAGAAAAAAGTGAATACAGACCTCGTAAAAGTTTCTGCTATCGCTATTCAATTTGCTGCCATAAATAACATCAACTACTTGTTTACTGCTGTTGTAAAAGGTGTATGCGGCTGCTGACGTGGAAAGTTCTACACTCCCGCCATCCATTAATACACGATCATAAGGTGGAGGAGGAGCTGCCATTGCTGCCGGAGATGAAGGAGGTAAAATAGCTGCCGTTGATGTTGGAGTTGTAGCAGGTACACATATTGAATCTAGAAAAATAATAAAAGTGAGAAATTAATGGATATAAGCGAACCTTCAAGTCTGCCGCGACTTTGACCATATATATTCAGCTGACATTGTAAAGATGGGCATTCCAAGCTATCAAGCTCTTTCTGCATTGATTCTGCCGCTATTGAACTATCGTCGGACATAGAGAAACGCTTTGAACATTTAGCAACACCATCTTCATCAAGAATGCGAAGTTTAACAGATGCGGACATACTAAAAAGTGTACAAGATAAATAAAAGTTAAAATACACAACGTTTAACACGGAAAATATAAAAAAGAGACAAAACTAGAAAAAAAAACTTAGAAGAAAAAAAAACACAGCAAAGAAAAAATCGATCACAAAAAAACGCGCCAGAAAAAAAAGGTTAGGCTGTGTCGAACGCAACAGTTCTTTACACGAAAAGTGCGACCGGCGCCAATTCAAATATTATTAAACTGTCAATGCAAAATAGATTAACATTAAAATATTTAAAAGTTTAACAAACTGTAAAATTACACAAAAAAATAAAAGAATAAAAAAACATACTTTTTAAGGAATAGAGAAAGGTTATGTGACATATTTGTAATGATATGTCATATATTGCAGGTGAAGTTTCATAGCAATATCTTCTGTCGTCAAATCTTAGGGTTTTAAGCTTTGCAATACCATAATTGCCATTGTGCCGTTGACATTTTTCGTATAAATTCTGCCAAATTGAGGAATGTTATCGATCTTTTGACGAGCAAATACCTAATAAAAGACGGATTAGAATATAAATATGAGAGTAAAAAACAAACTTTTCTCGTTTGAAGCATAATTGATGCATAATCCGAATTGCAGCATCAACATCTTCTTCAGTATCATACCCATGAAAGTGCATCTTTGCATGAGCTTCTGCTATCCGAATCATAGCTTCTGCATGTAGAAGTGTAATAAAACCCGTTGCCTAAAATGCACTAAAGTATGTCAAGAAAAAGCAAAAGAACTCACTTTTGATTCTTATAGCCATTATTTGATTCATTACTTTCTTTAGTTGCATTTGGATGCAGTTTTATATGATTTTAAATAAAAAAATATGCAAGATCTTCATCTTTAACAGAACCAATTTCATATCTTGATCATTCATTTTATCAAATTCATCACTTAAGCACACACCATTATCAGCTAAATCCAGCTAAATCGCGGATCAACCATTCCCATTACATGAGTAAGTCTGACAAGATCACGATGAAGTTTTTAAGTCAGCTGTGTCGAATCACAGGAGGGGCCCAGATAAATTGCCAGACTTGAAAAACTTTGTCTCTATTCGCAATAAAATAAATATAATATGGATGTTTTACTAATATAAATATTTTAACGAGATTAAACACTTTTACACATAAATTTACTAATAAACCAGTTAAATTTTAAATATTTATTCATTTGCTGACAAGAACAATACATATAATCTGACAAATAAAAAAAGGTTTAAATTAATAAATTAAACAAAGAAATTCTTAAGGACCATATTGTGGAATCTGTGAAACACATTTAGCAATATATCTGTTATACCAGTTCCAAGTAATATCGGTTTTCTTATCGCAATGTCGACAAGTGAAACGAGGATTACACATACCCCTCACATATGACAATCTGACATGATCTCGATGTAATTTTAAAGTTAATTGCTTTTCGTTACATGCAGGAAACTTCAATAGCTGCAGCATAGTTAGAACATGAAGAAGGATCAGCAATCTTCGGAGCTGCCTAAAAACTCAAATATTTATATTTCTGCACATAAAACTGTTTCATACCATATTCTTATCATCTTTTGCATTGCTATCGCTTTTTTCATCATTTTCAAGTTTTACATCCTTCATTAGTTTTTTAACTGGTGTTCCACTGTCAGGACTTTCAAGACTGCCAGAAATTTTCACTAAGAAACTGTCACTATGACTTCGTTTTCGCTAAAACAATTAATTTGTAATGAAAATTATCAAAAAATTATATAAAATCTTACACTGCCATTTGTTCCTTCACTTTGATTTCGATGTGTTGATAAAGTACCAGCAATGTTTCTACTTTCTGGAGCAATAAATACTGAAGAAAAGCTTTTCCTGCCATTTATTGAACCACCAGATGCTGCCGAAGTAGTGTTGCTGCCATTTTTTGAACCATAAGATGCACAAGAACTTTTGCTGCCATTTTTGGAGCTACCAAATGCTGCCGAAGTACTTGTACGAGCTCCAGATTCACCAGAAGATGTCGAAGTGAAATTGCTACTGCCATCAGATACTTCAGCTAAAACGTTGCTGCCGTTTAAATTCGATTCATTACCAATGGTATTTTCTTTTTCCTCTTCATCGGATTCATTTTCATTAAAAGGCATAATGTCGCAGCTATAAATTTCCAATGTAAATGGAAAGCAGATATTAATATAAATACAAATAATAGCATGGAGAAACAAAAAAACACGCAACTACAGAAATACCACAAACTGAATAAATTGCTCAATTTCGAGCACACCCTCACAAAAAATATTTTCGCAAGTTTTCGAAAAACTTTGTTAGCTTTTGTCATATTATGCGAGAAGAATACAACAAACTGTTAAATTTTAACAACAAATTAACCATAAAGAAATATATTTGTAACGACAAAAAACATACCAAGTATTTTAAATTTGTAATAGAAATTTATATTTTCGACATTTTTGAAAGTCGCAAGAGAAAAAACACATTTTCGTGCTAAGAATATTAAAACGGTCAACGGTGAGTCAATTTTTTTTCCCATTACTCAAGTAATTAATAATTACATTTTAGTAATATTAATAAAATATTACTTATATCCAAAATATAATAATATTTTTAATTTCATTATTTTTACCCCTAGTTAATACGAAAAAAATTAACCCTAGAGTAACTGCAGTGTAAATTAAACTTCCATTATTTGGTGTCAAAATATGTTTACTCCTATTTTTTTAACCTTTTTTACCCTAACCATAAAAAAATATACTCCTCTGCAACAACAGGGGTGATTTCGCTCCTATTTAATAAAAGTATGTGTTTATGTACTACTAAATTGGGAGTGCATTCTCATCTATATCAACTGAGAGTAGGCCCTTCGTTTACACCCCTTTTTTTCAATGTGGTGGTTAAAACCAACCCAAAAAAGTGACGATGAAAGAAAAGTAATTTCATGTGACATTTCAAAGATAATTCAAATGCAAAAGTATATTTTTTATATTTTATACCCTAAAAAAAAGACTGCAAAAACAAACTTTTTTTCTTCTTTTAAACTTTTTACTTTTATTGGCAAACAAAAAAAGTAAATTGAAGAAAAAAAATTTTTAGAGGAACATTAATGGATTTGATAAAGGACTACCAAAAATGGATATACGATTTTCTATTTACTTTTTTGAAATAATTCTATACAAAACCAATGTTTAAAGTAATGTAACAATTAAAAAAACTTTAAAGCTAATTTTTAAATAATGTTCGAAAAAGCCAGTTTTCGTTTTAAATCATTTTTTTATTTTAAGCAAACTTTTTTAAACAACAATGCAACGAAATTCAAATGCATCAGTTATATAAAACACAATAAATATATTTTTTATAATAGAGTTAAAAATTTTAAGGATGCTTGAACTTGTTTCTGCAGTTCTTATGACCATTTATTAATTACGGTTTGTTTTTGAACAACATAGCATGACGTGCCATCATATCGAGGAGCCATGTAAGAGGGATAAGTGCCACAAATATCTTCCTAAAATTTGAAAATAAGTTTTTATTTAAAGTTGAACACTAAAAAACTTACAGTGATAGAGCTGAGTCCACGACATAATGAGCCAGCAACATCAAATGAAGTTGGACATTCTCGATTTGGATAAATTGCATATAAAATTGCCGCTTCTAATTCATGAGGTTGATGACGAAATGTTACGCCTCTGCTTTTATCCCATAAATAATAATCTTTGCATGTTCCATTAAATACATAGCCAGTTAGCCGTCGCAATTCTTGATATTCATTTTTGGATGTCTTTTTAACACCTATACAGGTACTGCCTTCAATACAAGATTTCATAGCAGCTTTTGGTTTGTCAAATGTTGGACCAGTTGGTTCAGCATAAAGTTCAACACATTGCATGTTTAAAAATATTTCAATTCCCCCATAGCTTTTAGCAATTAAAATTGCAACAAATAAAAAAGAGATAACATTTAAAACACGCATTTTTAGAAAACCCAAAATTTGATAAAAATGAAATAGAAAAGAAAAAAAACAGAAAATCAGAAAATCAGAAAAAACGAATATGATATTAGCAACGACGCTGGGCAACCGTTTTATGAAAAAAAGATTATTCCTGGTGACTATTGTTAAAAAAGGAAAAACCTAACAATTATGTTATAAAAAAAAGAAAAGCATTTCTTTAATTATATTTTTTATAAAATTACAAAAAATTAAAATTTCTTATCAAAGCTTATAAAATCCCACCATTTCCCAGAGGGACACACTAAATGGTGGATGGACGGGTCCGGTGGAGTGGACGTCTAAACGGTGGACGGATTACTAAATGGTGGATGGATTTTTGAAAAAAATTTTGGAAAAAAATTTCGAAAAATTTCAACATTCTTATTTGTGCATGGTCAAATTTTTTGAATTTTTGTAAAAAATTTTTTTCAAAAATCCATCCACCGTTTAGCAATTCATTCACCGTTTAGATGTCCACTCCACCGGACCCGTCCATCCACCATTTAGTGTGTCCCTTTCCCAAATATTCAAAAAAGGCAACTAATTACTTTCGTATTTAAGCAATTAGATAATTAAACGTTGAATAAAATTTTTGATTTTTTTGATTATCTTTTGCATTAGCAAACAAATGCTTTTATTTTTTTAAGAAAACACAAAGCAAAAGACTTTTTTGACTTTTTTATGCACTACCGAAATTCTCTTCGTTGAAACCGATTTTTTTGTTTCTATGATGTTATTTAATTTATTTCTTCTGTGATAAATATTAAAATTCTTTTTTTGGGAAATTTTATGTGCTTTTATGTTTAATTACTGTATTTTACAGTAAAAAGAGGCGTCCCAAATTTTTTTTAAATCATTTTTACAAAAAAAATAAAAGCATATTTTTTTCGACAAGAAATGATGCAAAAAAAGTAACGATAAAGCAAAACAAAGGAGTTAAAAAAAATTTAAAAGTTTCAGTGTTTTCTCTCAAACTATTACATTATAACATCGAAATTTTTTGAGAAGAAACTAATTATCGAGAGCAATTTATTTTTTTTCAAGAAGCTACAGTACCTTTATATTTTTAAAGTAAACCAATAAAATCATTTTTACAAAAAAAATGAAAGCAAAAAAGCTCTTTATATTTTTTCAAACATCAATCATTTTACATTTCTTTTTTGATGAACCGAATTTCTATTGTTTTTTTGTATTTTTATGAAAGCCTTTTTCTTTCTTGTTTTCTTTTTTTAAATACAAGTTTCCATTGTTATTTTGCTATTTTTATTACTTTTTTGTTATTTTCTTGAAATAAAATCTTACATTTCCATAGATACTGTGTCGATTTTGTTCTTATTTCACGTATTACTTAAGTCATCAAAATCTATGATATTGCACAAAAAAATTACGTAATTTTATAATGGCATATTTTGCTGTTTTAAGGATATAAATAAAACGTATGCAACTGATAATAAAATGAAATTTTTCATAAGGAACAAATAATAATAAAAAATTAAACAGATGCAATAAATTTGATAAAATTGTTTTTTGGGGTTTCAGAAAACACAACATGTGTTTCGATTAAAATAAAAAGTGTCTGAAATTTAGAACGATTTTATTTACAATTTTATGGCATTTTATAAAAGGTTTTTACTATCACAAAAACAAATAAAATTATCAAAGGCAAATGATATTTTTTCTGTTTTTTTTCTTGACACGATTGAATAATACCTGCGTTCAATTAGCAAAATCAAATATTGCTGCAAAAGTGATTGTTCGTAAAGGAATCATTGTTTTATCCTTTTTCTATAGCTATAGATATATTTATGCCAATATGGATAATCCTTCAACATCTCATATCTCTATTAAGTCAAACACTGATTTTTTTCCATCTGATGTTCTGAAATGGATGAAAGCAAATGCTAAGCCTTTAATGGCACTAAAATTAATGCAAGTATGCAAATATTTTAAGCATCGAGAATTCCCATATTCGATTCTTACAGCTTTATGCAAAAATAATGATGGAAGCTGGAATTATAGCAAATTCACGGATAATGAAATAATCTTTACTGAAACATTGAATAATTTTTCTGATAAAAGTTTGTGGATATTAGATTTTTTAAATTTGTATGAAAAAGTTGATCCAATTTCTATAATTTTATCAAAGATAGCAGTTTGCACAGCATCACATTTATATTTTGCAAATCAAAATCTTACAATGGATGAATTTAAAGAGCTTTCTTCAAGTGGAACATTTGAATTTGTACATTTTAGTAATATTGCCATTACTGATCATATTAATGAAGCTACTTCAATGGAAAGTATTTTACAATGTTTACCAAATGTTAAACAATTCTATATGTAAGTTCATACCAACCAAATATCTCAAAAAATATTGTTTTTTTAGTGACGAAATAATTCCTTCATTTTCTTCGCCTGAAGCTGCTTCAAACATTATTGTAGCAAAAATGGAATCATTTGAGATATATTTAATTCGAGAAAGCTTTAACTTTCAGACATTTACAGAATTCATGAAAGTAAGCTTAAAAAAGATTTAAATAAAACCTCTAAAGTAATTTTTAAGGTTCATCCATCAATTCATTGTCGAATGTCTTACAATATCCAATTTGATCTTTCACCAAAATATCTCCAACAACTTCAACAATATATTGATAAAGTTATTGCTGATAATTCAATTCAATATCCACCACCTTTGATTTATTTTAATGGACAAAAATTACCGGGAGCTTTGGATAGATTATATGCATGTTATAATGGACAACATAGTGAACAATAATTTATCAAAAATTTTTTATTTATATTGTATCTTTCATATCGTACACGAAAATTGATAATTTTATTTGTTTTGTTTTTTAACTGGAGAAAACTTTTAAAGTTTCTTGGATTATATGTATGTACGGTAAAATTTACAATATAGTGAAGAATGGCATATCTATTTTTCTTTCTTTAAATAAACGCGCTTTTGATAATTTATGTCTTTCGTTTTTGCTTTTTTTATAACATATCAAATGTAATTTTTTGAATCAAATAAAAAGTATGTATGTGTTGTACATGCATCAAATTCATCATTAATGCTTTTGGTTAAAAAGCTTAAAGTCACATTTTTTCTTAACACGATAATGCTTTTGCCTTCCTTTTTATATGCCATAAAAACGTCAATTGATTATAAAAATAAAATTTAGTTATTAGCTACCTTTTTACAAAAATAGCAAAACATTTACTGTTTTATTTCCTTTAAATAACTTTAAGCGGATAAATGGATGTTAAAACGGATGCTTCTTCCAGCAGCATTGATATCTTCCCAACAGATGTACTAAAATGGATTAAAGCAAATGCTGAACCTTTAATGGCATTTAAATTAATGCAAGTATGCAAATATTTTAAACACCGAGAATTTCCATATTTGGTTTTAAAAGATTTAAGTAAAACGGCTGATGGAAGCTGGAATTATTCCTTATTTGGCCAAGATAAAACAATTTTCACTGATTCTTTAGATATTTTTGCGGATAAAAATTTATGGATAACAGATTGTATTTCTTTGTATGAAAAAGTTGATCCATTTTCTTCAATTTTATCAAAGATTGCTGTTTTTAAAGGAAAAAAGCTGTATCTTAGAAATCAGAGTCTTACACTTGATGAGCTTAAAGTTCTAGCATTTTCCACGTCGCTTGAATTTGTTAATATTTATAACACTACTGTCACCAGCATGAATGATGAACCTATTCCCTTAGAAAGCTTACTAAAAATTATTCCAGATGTATCATTTCTTTCAATGCAAGTTTTTTGCTAAAAAAAGTTTTAGGGTTACTGTAAAAATTTATTTTTAGTGATCAAATTATTCCATCATTTTTATCTGAACAAAATGCAAGAAATGCATTCGTACCAAATTTAACGCTATTTGAAGCACATCGACTTCGAGAAACATTTAACTTTCAAAGTTTTACAGCATTTATGAAGGTAAGCTTTTAGTACTTACAAGGGAACCGATCAACATGATAATGTGTACTATAGTAATATAGTCGATTAAGTGAAAAAATACTTTCGGGGCAAGGGCATCTTATAATTTGGGAAAATTCGTGTAACTACCAGGGGACTAAGCCTAAAAAAAGCGAATTATCATGTTAATCGGTTCTCTTGGCAATCCATCAAATGAACCATAAACCTTTGTAGGCACATCCATTTGTTCAATGTCGTCTTGTCTATGATGAACAAGTTAATTTATCACCTGAGTACAAGCAACAACTTGAAGAATATATTTTAAAGCTTGTCGATGATAATTCATTGGAATATCCTCCACCAATTATTTTTTTTCCAGAACAAACTTCAAGAGATGAATTAGTAAATTTACATCAACGATATGATGAAAGGAAGCGTTGCCTTTTATGATAATTTTTTGGGGATTAGTGTTTTAGGGGATTTTCTTTTTGCCAAAAAACTGATTCCTATAAATTTTTTCCTCATTAAACAGTCCCCAAAAAGCTGATCCCCAAAAAAGGCGACGCCTGGAAGGAAATACAATGATTTGAGCAAAGATCAAGAATAAGCTTTATTATATCTCTTTATTTATCTTTATCATTTTTATAAATTTTTTGTTAAACAGTGCAATACTTTTCTAATAAATTATTTCATCCATTAAAAGTGGAGGAAGTCCCAACCAATTTGATATTCGATACCAAATATAAAATTCTCGAGATTTTTGTGCAAAATATATTATTCTTCCATAATTAATAAAATTTGTGAGAATCTTACAGCACCAGGACCATTTCCATGTTTTGCTTGTAAATACTTTAACAACAGATTATTGTAATTGTTTAGTTCGTTTTCCAATATCTCTCTTCCTTTATGACTTATAATTTCAGATTCTAAAAACAAATTATTGAAAATAATTAAAGGAACAGTATAAAATTACTTGTTGAACAAAGAATAATAATTTTAAGTAAAACATATTCTTCTTTTGTCATTTTTATCCGTTTTAAAAATTTTTTTTTTTTTCTTTTTTAAAAAATTTTTTCAGTATCTCGATTCCGAACTCAAAAATAAATTTCTGTATTTCGATTTCGGACAGAAAAAATTATTTGTGGAATTTCGATATTTCGATTTCGTAGAAGTCGGGTTAGAAGAAATAAAGGAAAAAATGCAGCTAAAAATTGAATGAAAAAAATGTTACTATTTCGGACATCGAATTACTGAAACATTGAAACTATTTTTTTCACGAACTCGAAATACCGAAATTTCGATTTCCTTTTTTCCAAGTTTTTCACCAAAATTTTTTTTCAAAGTAATTAAAAAAAATTCAAATTAATAATATCAAATATATTTGTTAAAGAAAGTGCAAACATATTTTTTTTAATAAATTTTTTAAACGCATTTTAATCTAGCGGTAAATTTTTTCGTTCTACAAAGCATTGATAAAAATCATTTTGTTGTAAGCCAGCATCTTCTCAACTTGAAAGCATACAAAGAAATTCTAATACAATGAAAAATTTTATTAAAAAAATGCAGTTTTTCTTTAGAAGCGAACTCAAAGAAATACAAATGTATAAAAATTTTTAACTTTTAAGAAGACAATTTTATTAAAAAAATTTTTTTTGGATGTTTTATAAAAAAGATTTTTTTCCTATCTTGGCGATAATTCAAATGTGTAAACATCGTTTATGGAAGATTTTAAAAAAGTTGTTTTATCATTTTTAAGACGGTCCTTACAAAAACCCAATCCAATCCAAGAAAAACCTTTGGATTGGATTAGATTTTAGTGGATTGGGTTTTAGTGAGGGCCTTCACAAACTTGTATGGCATAATTAAATAGTTCAAGGAAGTTGTTCCTCTCCCTTTTAAAGTTGGTTTCAACAGAAAAACAAAAAAAAAATAAAACTCGTTTTGCGCAATTTTTAATGTTTTTCTTTCTCCTCCTTTTTTTTTCCTCCAGTATTTGCATCCTTCTTGACTGATCAAAGAGCATGCATGCGATACATATTTTTAATGACCTCGATGAAAAAGAAGAAGGAGAAAAACAATTTTGCGCATGTGGCATCCAAGTCAGAAAAAAAAAATAAACAATAACATAACATTTTTCTCTTATTTCTTTTTTTCCATTTCTGTCACCTGAAACATTTTTTTGTTTCAAATTTTTCTTTTATAAAACTTGAAATAATTCCAAAAAGAAAAAAATCTTGTTAAAAGTAGTATGTATTTATGAAAAGAAATTCAGGAAACGTTTAAAAATATTTTTTTGCCTTACAAGGGAACCGTTTGACATGTGAATTCGCTTTTGAAACGGGACCTATTTTATAATACTCCCCTGATATTCAAACGTATTTTCCCAAATTATGAGCGGCCCCTTCCCCGAAAGTATTTTTTCACCTAATCGACTATATTACTATAGTATACGTTATCGTGTGCTACTTATACCAATTAATTACTTATTTTTTTGGATTTTACGCTTTCTGGTTGACCCATAATTAGTTCTAACATATTAAAAAATTGTTTTGTAACTTTTTGAATCATTATAGAAATGCAAAAATGCAATTTTAAGAAATTAATTGGTATAGGTAGCACACGATAACGTATACTATAGTAGCATAGTCGATTAGGTGAAAAAATATTTTCAGGGAAGAGGCCGCTCAAAATACGGTTGAATATCAGGGGAGTATTATAAAATAGGTCTCGTTTCAAAAGCGAATTCGCATGTCAAACGGTTCCCTTGTTAGACACAGTCATTGTTTCTGCCGTGTATGAGAAAATCGTTGTTTTTTTCTGTTTTTTGATATTTAAATTTTTTAGTATCAATTTTTTATAATTTCATGTTAAAAGTGGATGAAAACTCCCATTTTATAATTTGGACAAGTTCTGTTTAACCTAAGGTTTTCCTTTATTTCTGGCTTTTTAAACAAAAAATAATCAATTTTGGACTCCCAAGGGCATAGATCAGGGCCATGACATTCTCTCAAGTTTTAAAAAAAAATGTTGATATAAATCGATAACTAATGAATAAGGATACCCAAAAAGCTGTTGAAGGCACTTTTCTCGTTTTCGTCCCCCTCAAAAAATTCATTCACAAATTTGCATAAAATCATTGAGTTAACGTTGAGAACTCAAAAGGGAGTGCTGGGGGGTTGAGTGAGCGGTTGCTTTTGTGAATGAATTTTTTGAGGGAGGGGCGAAAACGAGAACGGTACCGCTGTTGAGGGCCTAAAAAATCTTATTTTTTATACCCTAGGGCCTCAAACATGGACTAAATTTTTCCATAATTCCCGAAAGACAAACGACCTCAGCTGAGCCCCTGGTAACCCAAAGGGGAGGCCCTTGTCTTTAGTTTAATCCATGTTTTAAAATTAAAAGTTTCTGATAATTCCAAAAAATTATTATAAATTTTGTTCGTGTAAATTATACCTTAAAAATAATTTTTTTTTTCACTTTGTTTATCAAACTAAAATTTTAGCCTTGTTAAAAAAACAATGATTTTTCCCAGCCTTGGTAGTGGTTATGGCGGCGGCTATGGTGGTTATGGCGGATATGGAGGAGGATATGGATACGAATATGGTTGTGTTGGATATTTTACTGTATTAGTAATCATTTTTGGAATGCTTATATGCTTTTGTTGTGCATTCAGTGGCCTTGGATATGCATATTGGAGACAAAAATCTCAATTTGCTGCTGCCAATGGTGGAAGAGCTTTTACACCTCAACCACAAAATTCATCAATATATATGCCAACTTACACTGTATAAAAAAAATTATTAACAATGATGTTTGCCTTATTTTCATTTTTTAAATTTTGTTGTACAAATTTTTATGAATAAAAATATCGATTAATACGTTTTAAATTTAATAATAAACCATCTTTCAGCAGTCACTGTTTTTTATTTTAAAACAACATTTTTATTTCTAAACCGATTTTAATAATTTGATTTTTAAACAATAGAACTAGGCTAGAGGAACATATTGCAACCATAAAAATTTTTTTTCAAAATTATGCAAATTTTAGTTTCAGAATATTTGCATAAAGCCCCTGAGGCACTTTGAACGAAAACAGATTTGATCTTCGTTTTTTTCAGCCGTATTTTAGCCTAACCAGAAAATTTCATGTTTGTAGCTTAAAATTTAACTTTTTTTCCTTTTTTTCCATTTTTGCTCGAAATTTAAAAAAATGTCGTTTTAAATTTAATCAATAACAGATATCTTTAGTTTTAATTGGTTTGAGACCATTTTTGCTAATTTTACATCGATATCGAAGAAACCTTGAAACTCAAGAAAATATTTTGGAATAAAACTAAAGCGTCCTTGAAACCTTTTGAGAATAAAATATAATTCTTCCTTCTTTTTTCGATGGAAAAAACTGAATCAAAAAGAATAAAATAATGAAAATACAATTGCATCAAATTTAATACAATTTTCATAGTTTGCAACCTTTCCTTTTTTGTATATTTTTTGTTGCTATCGTTTTTATTGATTTTTTTTACCATGTTACGTGAATATCGATCAAAAGAAGAACTGAAAGAATTGTTGAAAGAAACTGAATGTTTTCCTGATTTTATAAATATCCATTTTGATATTTCACGGACTCTTTCTGATAATTTTAAAGAATCTGTAAGCAGATATTTTGTTTATAAAAATGAAAATGATGGATTATTTGTAATTTTGCATTCTTCAATTTTAATTCCGCCGTAAGTTTTTTTAACAATTTTAAGCATAAAAAATGAGGAAGAAAATACAAAAGCAATAAAGCTTTGGAGAGAAATTTGTTTAAAAAACTTTTTTATATTTTTAAAATTAAAAGTATATAAAACAAAAACTATCAATGTTTTTTTTAAAGAAATTCGTGGAAGCTAAAAATTGAAATTTGATTTGCCCTTCAAAAAAATTTTTTTACACATTTTTAAACTAAAATCGTTTTCTGTAGCCACCGTCCTCGGATGGTTTTCGGATACAATGTTAAAGATGTAAGTACCTTTGACAAAGATGTTCTGTGGTCAGTTTTCAACGATTTTTTCTCGGACCACAAATTTTTAAAAGAAGAATATCTTTGGACTGGTTATTATGGCAAAATTGGTGAACGGGTTAGTTTAAATATTTTTTGAGATTTCTTTGTATTCTTTTAAGAATACTTTTAAAAGTGCCAAAAACCAAATTTTTTAGTTTAAAGAATGGTTTCACTCCCGATTTCCATCGAAACAACTTTTTGTCTGTTCATGTTATTTATTTTACATGTCCAAAGAACAACAAACTCAATTATTAAACGAATGTGAAAATGGCATTAATTTACCAGAAGGTTATTATTTTGATGACATTTCGTCACACGCAGATATGGATGTAATTATTGATACATGGAAATATGGTGATAAATCAGAAATGAAAATAATTGAGTAATAACTAAATTTATTTAAAATTAAAGAAAAATTTTATTTTTTAGAGCTTACATAAAAAATATGCCGTTTTCAATGATTCGAGAAAAGGCAACAGAAAAGCCAATATCATTTGAACATTCTGATAATCGAGGATGTTTGGCACATCTTTTTACTTTGGAACAACACAGAAACAAAGGATTGGGAAATGCAGTAGAGAATAATATTTGTTTAAAATTAATTAAGTAAGCAAAACAGAATTGTTTAAATTTTTTTATAAACGAAAATGTTTAGAAACAAAATTATTCCATACAAATTTATTGAAATATCAAATTCTAAAGTCCTAGAATCAACGATTCGATCAAAGTATTGGACACGTTGGGAGAATTCAAATGGTCCAGTTTGTCATGATTGGGTTAAAGTTGAAGATAAAATTAGTGCTTAACTGTTTCCTTTGTTTTACTGTATTGACAATCCTTCCTTTAAAATATCAAATAGAATATAGACATTTTTTTTTTTTATTAATCGCTCCCATACGTAGCGTGATAGGCTGTTTTTGGATATTTTTAACCTGGGGTCCCCCCAGCAGCCCCAAGGGGTATTTGTTAGGTTGGATGTTTTTAACCTGGGATCCCCCCAGACTCCGTATACCCGGAAGACGGTCTCTTGCAACCCGTAGGAGCACAGGCCAGTGGTAACTCGAGTGGACCGGGAACGTCGCGCATACTCATTTTCAAACATAGCCCAGACGGGGATTCGAACCACTGAGTGATTGTCCTCCACATGAACGCCCTGGACCAGTCGACTATGGTGCATATTGGAGACAAAAATCTCAGTTTGCTGCTGCCAATGGTGGAAGAGCTTTTACACCCCAACCACAAATTTTATCAATATATATGCCAACTTACACTGTATAAAAAAATTATTAACAACGATGTTTGCCTTATTTTCATTTTTTAAATTTTTTTGTACAAATTTTTTTTCTAATGGACCATGTCATGATTTGTCACGACGAATCGTGATTTATGGAAATTAACATAATGTAAAGAAGAATGAACCTCTCTTTTTGTATAAATACTTTAAGTGTCATTCATTTTGTTTCTCTTTTTTGTATATTTATCTTTTACTGACATGTTCATCTCCAATAAAAGCTCTCCTTTATTATACTTGTTGTGAATTCTTATATCGATGCAGAATCTCCACAACAAAATGGTGCATCGACCGGGAATTCCAATTCAAAAGAATCTCCACAACAAAATGGTGCATCGACCAAAGTCGTTCAATTATGTATGGCTGGTGATACTGATTCAAGTTCAGTGGCAGGCTGGACAAAGTGGCAATAAACAGCAGTAACTGTATTAGTTGCTTGCTATAATTATTAAATTTTGTCTATTTTTATTTAAACTTGATAAAACAACTGTAAAGCTGCTTATCGTAGTGTACATGAAATATTTATACTTTAAATTAAACTTAAACTGCTTCAGTTTTTGTTAAAAGAGTTGTATTTAAACAAGTATATTTTATCTAAAGCTGTAAAGTTAAACGATAATTAAAATGAATTATATTTGGCAGTAGCTGTAATAGTTTCTTGCTAACAATGTATATACTAGAGTCAAAAGAAGAGCAGTGAAGTACCTTGAAATAGAGGAGAAATGAAGTACTTGGATTCTGTTATTATATAAGAAAGCTGTATTTATCAAAATGGCTGCGCAAAAATAAAGTGTATGATGTTCTGGAATGGAGAAACATTGTGTGGCGACCTTTCAATTCAAGAGAAGCAATTATATTTTTGGATAAGTTGGTCACTAATAATGAACCGATGCCAAAATGTTTGTCTTCTTTCTGATGGGAAACTCAATATGCAACAGTTGCTTACCATCATCAAAATCAAAAACCTTGGTTGTAACTGATTTAGTTGCTAACCCCGAACAAATTCCACACAAATAGAAAATCTTTAGTAGTAACTGTAAAGCTACTTACTAATGCAAATTTAACAAAGAATTATTTCAATTATTGAATTAAATTTATTTCGATGGACTTCTTGGAAGAGACGATACCCAAATACTATTTGGAAGAGACGATAACAAGACCATCAAATTATTTCTATGAAAATTACTTTTATATTTAACTTAAACTGCATCAGTTTTTGTTTAGAACTTGAAATATGGGTAGATTATTCTGAAAGAATTGAAGATCCTGATTTTGAAACATGGGTAGATTTTGGTAAAGAAATTGAAGATCCTGATCAAAAAATATGGGTAGATTCTGGAGGAAAACATTGAAGATCCTGATCAAGTTAATTATTTATATTGGATTAAACTGCAACAGTTTTTTCTTTAAAATTAAATTTTAATATTAAAATTTAAAATGAACTTGAAATATGGCTAGATTTTGATACAAAAATTGGAGATTCTAAAAAATTGTTTAAAACTAAAGGATACAACTGATTCAGATGTTTCCTTAACACAATTTATTTATATATTTGTTGTACATAGTTGCTGATACAAATGTTGGCGTCGGGGAGCGGCTTGCAGAGCAAAAGCAACAATTGTGGAAATATTAAATGGAAAAATACTGTATTGTTTAAAGTTTATGATCTGTTAAGATCTAATTCAATTATATACAAATGATGATCAAACTCGTTCAACATCAAGAATCTACTGCTGGTGGCGGGAATGTCACGACGAATCGTGATTTATGGAAATTAACATAATGTAAAGAAGAATGAACCTCTCTTTTTGTATAAATACTTTAAGTGTCATTCATTTTGTTTCTCTTTTTTGTATATTTATCTTTTACTGACATGTTCATCTCCAATAAAAGCTCTCCTTTATTATACTTGTTGTGAATTCTTATATCGATGCAGAATCTCCACAACATGATTGGGTTAAAATCGAAGATAAAATTTGTGCTTAACTGTTTCCTTTGTTTTACTGAATTGACAAGCCTTCCTTTAAAATATCAAATAGAATAAAGACATTTGGCATCACATTTTTAAAAAAAACATCGATTACTAATTTTGTTTAAAAAAATTTAAAATCTAACTAATGATGTTGGAATCGTGTTCTTTAGATTACTTGCTTTTATCGATACAAAAATATCGTAAAAATATAAAAAATTTTAAAGTAACGAAAAAATGATGTCATTAAACAAACTGTGTTTAAAACTATCGAAAAAAACCCAAAAAGATTTAATAAAACAAATTTATGTACAAATTTGAAAAATAATACCTAACCTGAAATTTTGTCGATTTTATATTTTGCAAAATAAGCTTTTTTTAATTTTTTGAAAAAAAAAAGTGCAAAAATTTGAAGCAAATTTCTGTTTATTAAATATTTGCATTTCCGGATATTCCCCGAAAATGCTGATCCAAAAATTTATGATTTTATAACACAACTTTGAAAAGTTGGTCATAGAACGCCTAGTACCTTTGATACTTGGGTAAAAAACCAACAATAAAATATTTTTTGTTGCTTTTGTGCATTTTTAAATTTTGAATGAAAAACGTTTCACTTTTTTTTGCTTTCTCTGTCTTTATTTCTTTTTACTCTCTTCTATTTTTCCATATTAATATTTTTTATGCTTTCTCTTTTGCTGTGTTTTTTTTTGAGGAAAAAAGAGTCGCTCAAAAAAGTGGTGTTTTAATGTATTTTTGTCTGACTTCTTTTTTGTCTCTCTTTTTTGAATGATTTTTGTTTAACCAAAAAAACGACCCAATCGTTTCTTTCGTTCATTTTCTTTTCCAAATAAAAGAATCAAAAAATATTTTTTCATTGGTTTAATTACCCAAAGTTTGAGGTAATAATTAATTCCGCTCAATTTTTTTTTGTGGCGAGAAAAGATTTAAATAAATTTTGGAACGCTATCATTTTTTTAAATGAAAGCAAATAATTTGAAAAACCAAATAAAAATGAATTAGTCAACAGCTGACGCAGAAAATATGATATAACAAATTTATGTACAAGTTCAATAAAAACTTAACTAAAAAAAACAAAAATTTTCACTTTTCTTTTACATTTAATTCTTTCAAATGATGAAATATATTTGGGTGTTTGGGTGACTTCCTCCTTCCTTTGTGTCAAATTTAAGGTGAAAAAATTAAATTCATACTAGGAAAAACGAAATTTTTTGAAACCCTCCCAAGGCAACCCCCCCCCCTTACTTGGCACCAGTTTTCGGCACTGTCTGCTACAGCTTTACTTACTCAAACAGTTACAAGATCAAAAACGTTTATTTTTTACATTTTTTATCAAATAAAAAAAATTACAAGACAAAAAATTTAAAAAAAATTAGACAAGGTCAACAAACATTTCATGATAAAAATAGATTAACTGACAGAAACTTTTTTCATATAAATATCAAACTTTTTTAAAGCGATACTTTAGTGTTTTTTACACGACATTTTTAGACAACTATGAAAAAAATATTCGATTCACTGTTTCAGTTAGAAATATACTTTGTTGGACAAATTTAATTTTTTTAATATTTTTTTGGTTAAAACAATTTTTTTTTAAATTAAAATTTTTAGAAAAATGTCTGATGTTCGGTGTACTCGTTGTGGTCATGTATTTGAACATTATTCCTTTTGTCTTGTAAGTGCCCTATAAAATGATACTTTCTGATTAACTTAAAACATTTCAGACCGGAGTTACATGTCCAAAATGCCACCTTCCAATCCATTAACGAAAAAAGTGGAACAGCTTTTCTTATGTGTTTAAAAAAGTTTTTTCAAATATTTTGTTTTGTTTCTATAAAAACTAATAAACTGTACTAAATTCATTAATATTAATGTAATTATTCACAACATTTTAAAAGTAACAAAAAATATACATTTGGAAAAGCGTTTGTTACAAAAATAGGATTTAACGTTAAATAATAACCATAATCCTGGTTTATAACGATTAATTTTCGATTCTTTCCAAAAACAAAAATATTTATTCATTTTTGTGGTCTTTTCCCTTCCCCCCTTTCATTTTATTTATTTACAAAAGCAACCTTTCATTAAAAAAACACACTCAGCAATTTTTATTGCTTTTCCCATTTTTGACGTTATTTTTTGCTGTTGATTCAGTTTTTTTTTCACCATTTTTGACAATGTCTCCATTTTATAAACTTATTCTTTCTATTATAATTATCAGCTTCTGTGAAGGAAACCTTTTGGAAAGACTTCCATGTGGACGCTTACTTATAAAAGATGCACTTGAAAATTGTGGTTCTGTAATTCATTTTCCACTTTGTGAAGGTAAAATTTTTTGTTAAACACCGAATTTATTGAAAAATCAATTTTAAGAAATAGCATCAAAATGTTGTGGAAGCTTTTTACAATGTCCAATGTTTGAAGTTTTAAAATGCTGCAATAATGGAACATGAAACACAGTTGGATAAAATTGTAAATAGTTTACTGTTTTTTATAGCTTTTTCAACTTTGTTGAATATAAATTTCTTTTTCGTCACTGCAAGATATGTATAAATTCTTTCTTAAAAAAAACTTTGAAAATTTGCATTTTCGGGTATTCTCGAGCCTTTTTTTAAAATAAAATCTTTTCCAAAATCACGAAAAACAACATATGCATTTTCAAAATTATCTGCTACAACTTTACTAACTTTACCATCAATGGCATCCTTTGTTTCATTATCCAAATTGAATATAAAACCTTCCAGCAGTTCGAATTATTTCAATTTTACCACGGCAATGTCCATCATGATTATGTGGATTTGAATATTTTTCATGATATTTAATATTTTCTTGAATATGTACTAAACACATTGGCATCAACACATGAATGTTCAGCATTTAATAAAAATCGTCTATTCTTTGAAAAGTATTATACAGAAGGTTTCTAAAAATACTACTTAACAAAAATGAAGTATGAAAAAAGCAGCTTACATTCCAACAAAAGTTCATATCCTTCACCGCAAAATGCCCGCTTATATTATTCATTATATTTTGAGCTATCATTTTCGTCATAAAAAGTTTCTTCATCATCCAAAAAAATTATTTCAATTTATTTTTAATTGATGAAAAATATTCTTTATTAACTCCAACACCAAATTTATCTCGACGAATTCTAGCCTATAAATCTCGAGATTTATAGGCTAGAATTCGTCGAGATAAAGAAACCAATTTTGGTTTCTTTTCAACGGGATCATGTTTACGATCAATAATTGCTTGCAAAGTTTTTTCAAGTTCAGCATATCGAACAAGTCGACGATTATAGAATGCATTTGCACGATACCAGCAACCTTTAAAAATGTTGTTTAAAATTGTAATGGAAAAAGATGAGACCAACCTTTACAATATAAAGCAATATTAAGAGAATCTGGAATTCTCATCATTATATCACTTTTTTTTGTGGAACACGAAATGTTCGATGATAATCAAAATAAAAATACAGATGCTTTTTTTTGCAACAAATGTTGCAGTAAGTGTTGATTGAAATTTTATTTGTTACTTTGTTTATAAAATGTTTTATTCTTGTTCAACAAAATAAATTTAAGATCAACTTTTAATTTGACATCCATCCAATTCTAGCAAAGTTTTTTCTTAACATTTTTTTGCAGTTTAAAAGTCTGTATTACAAAACAAAAAAATTGTTCAACAACAGACTTTAAACACTTGTTTTTCTTTTTTCTTAAAACGATTTCCCCCAAAATTCTGCATCAGCTGTTCACTAATTCTGCTTTATTTGGTTTTTAAAATTATTTGCTTTCATTAAAAAAAATGAAAGCGTTCCAAAATTTTTTTAAATTTTTTCTCGCCACAAAAAAAATTGAGCGGAATTAATTATTACCTCAAACTTTGGGTAATTAAACCGAAGAAATAATATTTTTTGATTCTATTTTTTGAAAAAGAAAATAAACCAAAGAAACGATTGGGTGGTTTTTCGTTTGCAAAAATAGATCACAGAAAAAAAGAGAGACAAAAAAGAAATCAGACACTAATTTTTAAAACACACTTTTTTGCAGCTGACAAAAGAGAGACTATATAAACATAAATGTAAAAAAAGTAGGGAGAGATTGAAAATTTAATTGTAACTTTGTTTAAAAAATTTTTTTTTTCAAAAATTTGGATTTTTTTAATTTTTAATTTTTATCAGTGTAAAATTAGAAAAATGAACTGGAGTTTTCCAAATAACAATTTTTTCTGATTTTTTTCGTCCGTTTTTTGTTATTTGTCTATTTTCAAAATTTTTATGCTACTGGTTTTTATTTGAAAAATAAGAAAAATTAACAAAAAATTTTTCATCCAATGATATATACAATTTTATTACTAACAATATTTATGTTTAATTCGTCGAACAGTTGGCAATGGTCCAGAAAGGATAAATCCAGTATAACGAAATTCAACACCAGGTCGAAGTTTTGCCCATGTTGGAAGAATATAGTCACCAGATTTCTTTAACTTTTTCATATTCCATTTTGTTAAAATTTCAGCATTTTTTTCTTTAATAATCTTAAAACGACTATAACAAATATCTTTTTTTCCAAGATTTTTAAAGACAACTGTAATTTCACTTTTATCACCCCAATCATGCTTTTCTTCAAGTTTAACACTAAAGCCTGCATTTGCATTATTATTACTGCTGCTGCTTCCATCGCATTCAGCAATAATTTCATCATCATTTGAACCACAAAATCGAATTGAAAGTGGTGCAATTTTTGGCGGAGTTCCAGTCATAACAAAACCAGTATCACGACGTTCTTCAAAATCTTCCAAAATCCATGATTCTGGAAGAATGTATTCATCGGTGGCATTAGATTTTTTTAAATTCCATTTATTAAAAATTTTTGTATCATTTGCAAGAATGATTTTTAATGCGGCAGAACAAATATGTCGTTGTCCGGCATTCTTTAAAATTATTGAAGCTTGTTTATGAGAGCCCCAAGAATTTTTTGTTTCGATTTCAACTTTCATTGGAAAATTGTTGCAATCGGGAACAGAAGAATGGGGTGATGAAAATGTTGGTGTAATAAAAGCATAAACAATAGCAAAGAAAAATAATATTTTGTTTATCATATTTGACCTAAAAAATAAGCAAAAATTACTTTTTTTTAAAAAATTAATAAAAAAGAAAAATTAATACTAAAAATGTTTTTTTTTGGAAAATAAAATAAGAAAAATAGAAACGTTAAAAAAAAGTTGAAGAGAGTCATGGATGAAAAAAAAATTTTCAAGTTTTAAAGTTAAATTAAAAACGAACTTTTGCTTTTTTTTTCATAAAGTTTTTCGGCACATCAATCATTATGTCAAAAATTTTGACATGATATCTTTTTTCACATGCTTGAGCCGCATTTTTAAAAAAAAACATTAATGAGTCTTAATAGCAAGCAAAATAAAAAGCAATTTTAAAGAAAGGGAACTTTTGTCATGAGATGTTTAAAACAGGATAAAATTACATTATTTTCAAATTTAAAAATTTTTCAAAAAATCTTTTTCATGCATTTTCGTTTGTTAAAATTTGTAAGAAAAGTTTAACCAAAAATTAACATATTGATAGTTTTTAAACATTTAAATTCATTGCATAATTAAAAATTTTTTTAAAAAATTATGCAAATTTTAGTTTCAGAAAAAAAAAATTTTTTTTGAGATTTTTAATTTTTTTTTTTTAATTTTATTTATCGCTCCCATACGTAGCGTGATATAATAAAAACAGTAATATAATAGAAAAAGAGGGAGTACAATAAAAAGAGGAAAATAGAACAAAATAAAAATTTAACAATGAAAGGTTAATAATAAAGTTAACAGAGTAAGACAATAAAAAACAAAAGAGATCAAAGATTACTTTTTATATTTGTTAGTAGAAGATGTAGTGATGCTGTTGAGTGGTCAGATAAGTTGATTTTGTTCTTGTTCAATTTCGATGCCATTCTTGAAGAGAAGTGATGAGAAATTAAACTTCTTTTGATTTTCCCATAGTAATTATAATTTCCACCAATACGAGTTTTTCCATGGTTGAGATAATGTAGAGAAATATATTTTTCTTTAGAATTCTTGGTAATAAAATCGTGAGCAATTTTTATATCAGCAACATTTCTTCTGGTAGCAAGTGAATCCATTTGAAATAATTTAAGTCTTTCTTCGTATGATGGAACATTTGACGTAAAACCGTATATTCTTCGGTACAGTATTCTTGTGAATTTTCGCTGAGGTGTTTCAAGTTGGTCGGCAAATTTGAGTTTTTGAATATTAAATAATGGTGAACAATATTCAAGACTTGGACGAATATATGTGTTAAATACTTTGATTAGAATATTCTTGTTGTTGGTGACCACTTTTTTGGTAATAATGAATAATTTCTTTGTTGCATTTGAAACAATATTATCGATGTGCATTGAGAATGACAAATTGCTTGAGACAAATAATCCAAGGTCACGAGATCAAATATGTTTTCATTCTGTCAGAGTTTATTTTTTAATTTTTTTTAAATCTTTATAAATATTTTTAAAATACATAAGTTTTATATCCATTGATGTCGCAAATCATGAAAATATTGATCTGTTGTAACATTCATAGGTATATTTTTTCCTAATGGATTCGTAATTGTTGTAATATTTGTATTATTAGCAGTTTTATTATTGTAATAATAATGTCTGATAAAAATCAATAAAAATGACAAATTGAAAAACTGAAAAAAAATAAAGTTTTATTGAAGCTTATGAAAAACATAACTTACAATATGATAAACAGCTATTGGTGGAGTTGGCAAATTTAATGCTTGAAAAGATATTGTAATTAATGAGCCAAATTGTGCAAGCATACTGTAAATTAATATTGGAGGAAATAAATATTTTAAAGCTTTTATATTTTGTGCTATCTAAAATAATGTATAATGATAAGAAAAATTATTTATATAAAGAGCTATTAAATACCGTATATCGTCTTTTTAATGTTATTCTATAAGCAGAAAGTTTATACATTCTTCGATTTTTCAAATATAAAATAGCACAAGCACTTAACATAAATATATGTGCACAATATGCGTAATAATTCACAAGGTTAAATAAAAGCGGAATCTCAACTAATCTTTTAGCTAAAAAAATTTTATATTTTTGTTTTTAATATAATTTTAACAAATTACCATAAACGCTATATCCAAAATATAATGCAGATAAAATATAAGAAAATGTTGTTAGCCTCCATAATAAAATTTTTGAATTTGACATTTTATATTTTTCAAGTTTTACGGTAGCTATAATTCTTTCAAGCATTATAAACATGAATGTATTTCGGATTTGTTGGGATGAAAACATCATTACATTTCGAGCTAGATCAACGGAGTAATGGTTTATAGAATTGTATGACAAATAATAAATGGCAATATATATTGAACAAAGGGATACTAAGAAAAAGTAAGGAACTCCACATATTAATAAATATAATCTAAAATTGTAATATAATAAAGAAATTCAAATAAATCATTGATTAAAAAAGATCATTTCTTGATGCCTTTCGAGTTCAAAACTGCCTGCTATTCAAAGCAAATAAAAAGTAATGATAATAACAAAAAATTGTGTATTTTGTTTTTTAAAGTTACTATCGTTTTTTGTTTGAATCATTTTTTCAGCGATAGTAACACCAAAAAAACAAAATGAATTTATTTTGTTACTATTGCCGTTGAAAAGTTTTGAAATTAAGAAAATAACATCAAAAATTTAATTTTTTTTAAAAAACATGCCATGTGAACAACCAATTTTTATGACAAAATTTTCTTACCTCAACGCTTTTGGAAGAATTTTCATAGTATGGATCCTTTTTATTCCGACAAATATTCCAGTAATTACCGTAAACACAGATAACGAAAAACTAAAGATAAAACATACAACAAAAAAAGAAGTCATTAAACTTTCGAATAAACAACCTTTAAAGGTTTTTGTCAGTAAGAAAAGTTAAAAAAATTTTTTTGTTTATAAATATAATAAATTATAACATGAGTTAGATTTTTTATTAATACAGACATTGTTTATGCTTTTGTGGTTCATCAGGCGTTACAGATGTTTATTATAAAGCTTACATGATAACTGAAATTATTAAAGATAATGCCTTTATTTATTTATTTAAAATGCTGAAAATTTATAATTTTTATTAATTGCAATAGACATAAAAAATATCTTTTACAGAAAGAACAAGATTATTCTTGATTGTGAACATAAATACAATGGGTGACAAAAGTTTCAATACATTTTTTTCCATGTTTTTCCATTTTTTTCCATTTTGCACCATGGAACTTTTTGCCAAATTTATTGGGTTAAAACATTTTATTAATAAATTTTTTCATAAAATCGAAAAATTTTAATAATAAACCCAATAAATTTGGCAAAAGGTTCCATGGTGCAAAATGGAAAAAAATGGAAAAACATGGAAAAAAATGTATTGAAACTTTTGTCACCCATTGTAAAAAACTCAATCATGCATGTTTAATTAATTAAAGAGATTATCGTTGCATAAAATATTTGTCATGAAAAGAGATTACTCAAGTTTGTTTACAGTTTTATTTCTACCATTATTAATGACTAAACAAAACCTTATAAAAGAAAAAAGGAAAAATTTTTATAAAAATTACTAAAACTTCTAATGCTTTCGTAAAATTATTTGGATTATTTTAAACATGACTGTTTCCAATCAATCTGTATATTTGAAAATGAAACATTGTATTATAATGAAAAATTTTAAAAAAAGGTTGCACATTTCTTATATCCACATATGTTGTAAATCATGAAAATATTGATCTGTTGTAACATTCATAGGAATATTTTTTCCTAATGGATTTTTAACTGTTGTTAAAGTTTTGAGATTTGTCTTTTCATCGGAGTGAATACAATAATGCCGAAAATAGATCAGCAAAAACGATAAATTAAAAAACTGCAAAATTAATAAATTTTAAAGTACCGGACTTTTTTTGGCAAAAACTTACTATATGAGTAAGGCCCATTGGAGGTGATGGTAAATCTAACGTTTGAAAGATTATGGAAATTAATGAACCAGATTGTGCAAGTGCGCCATAGATGAGAACAGAAGGAAATAAATATGCTAAAGATTTTACATTTTGTGCTATCTAAAATGTTAAGATTAAAAAAATTTTTGGAAATAACAGGAAACATACCGTATATCTTCTTTTTAAAGTTATTTTATATGCAGAAAGTTTATACATTCTTCGATTTAATAAATATAATATTGCACAAACACTTAACATAAATATATGCATTAAATAGGCATAATAGGTTGTTAAATTGAATAAAAGAGGAATATCGGGTAAAGTTTTAGCTAAAAAATTTCATACATTTTTATCACTTATTATGTAACTAACCATAAACATTATATCCAAAATAAACAATTGATATTACATAAGAAGTTGTTATTAACCTCCATAATAAAATATTTGAATGTGACATTTTATATTTTTCAAGTTTTATGGTGGCAATTATTCTTTCAAAGAGTATAAGAAAAAACGTATTTCGAATTTGTTGATTTGCAAATGTTATAATACTTCGAACAAGATCAACCAAATAATGATTTATTGAATTGTATTGCAAATAATAAATTGCGACATACATTGAACAAAGTGATACTAAGAAAAAGTAAGGAACTCCACATATTAATAGATATAATCTAAAACTGAATACTTCAATAAAAATTGAAATATAGAATTAAAGATCAATTTTTCGTGTTTTTCGAGGATCAAAGCAAATAAAAAGTAACGAAAGTAACAAAAAATTGAGTATTTTGTTTTTTACTGTTACTATCGTTTTTTTGTTTAAGTCATTTTTCTGTGATAGTAACACCAAAAAATCAATATGAATTTATTTTTTTACTATCGCCAAAGAAAAACTGAAAAATTAAAAAAACAACATCAAAATATTAATTTTTTCTAAATATGATAATTTCACCACATAAATAAACAATTTCATAATGAATGATGAAATTTGCTTACCTCAATGCTCTTGGAAGAATTCGAACTGTATGAATCCTTTTTGTTCCAACCCAAATCCCAACGATAAATGCTAATATTGCCAGCGATAAACTAATAATATAACACACAACGAAAAAAGTTGACATAACTATTTTTAAACTGGAAGTAAAAATAAAAATTAGTGACAAAGCCAAAATAAAGAAAAGTGTTAAAAGATGTTCGCTAATGAATATATTGTGTATAATATGAATTAGTTTATTGAATAAGCTACAATGCACTTTACGCTTTTATGGGTTTTGCAGGCGTTATGAGTTTATTGTATTAAAAAGACGGCAGTTAGATTTACAGAAAATGACTAAATTTAATATGGATTGAAAAGAAAATATTCTTAAAAGAAATTAATGTGCCCTTGTCTGTCATATTTATTAATTGTGTCGAACAAAGACATCTTACACTTTTTTTTATGGTTCAGTTAATTGTCTGCTTCTTCATTTAATTGGTTAATAGAACACCTTGCTGCAATTATTTCATAAGTATATAGGAAAAATAGGGTAAGCAAAAATTAAGTAACTTTGATGCGTATTATTGTTCAAAACACATTTTTTTTAAATTTCGAGTACATATGTACATTCTGACAAGACTATCCTCTTGGTTGATCTTTTAATGCTTAAAATATTTACACCCAAATTTGTTCCTAAAATTTTCAAATAGGGGACTGAATTAATTTTATTTGATCGAAAATTGGCAAAAAGGTGGTACTTTTCCAAAGCTTTGCCATTTTTGCTATCCTTTTTGTTTGATTAAGTTATCTGCTAAAGAACGAAAACATCAAAAGCACAAAGCTATATATCAAATTTCTTTAGAAGTGTATGATAGAGTCATCTTTTTTTTATATTTAAAAGATATTTATTTGACATTATCATTGGAAAAAAAACAAAAAATGTATTTTTATATCCACCGATTCTGCAATTGATGAAAATATTGATCCGTTGTAACTTTCATTGGAATATTTTTTCCCAATGGATTTTTAACTGTTTTTACTTCCACTTTATTATCATTCAAATGATTAAAAAAGAGATGAAAATAAATTAACAAAAATGATAAATTAGAAGGCTGAAAAAAGGCGTAATTAAAGTTTTTATTGAAGCTTATGAAAAAAAAAACACACTTACAATGTGATAAACTGCTGACGGTGCAGTTGGTAAATTAAATACTTGAAAAATTATTGTAATCATAGAACCAAATTGTGCAAGAATACTGTAAATTAATATTGGAGGGAATAAATATGCCAACGATTTTACGTTTTGTGCAATCTAAAATACAAAAAACAATTTTCTATTTTATTTTCTAAAAATTTTACCGTATAACGTTTCTTTAAGGATATTTTATATGCAGAAAGTTTATACATTCTTCGATTCAATAAATATAATATTGCACAAACACTTAACATAAATATATGTGCACAATATGCGTAATATGTTGTTAAATTACTTAAAAAAGGAATATCAGGGAATCCTTTTGCTGAAAAATTTGCATATTCCGTGTTTACTCATTTTTTTGAAGAAATTACCGTATACAGTATACCCAATATAACTAACAGATATCACGTATGAAAATGCGGTTAACCACCAAAAAAGTTTATTTTTACCAGACAAAGTGTACTTTTCAAGTTTTATTGTTGCTAAAATTCTTTCAAACATTATTAATGTGAAAGTGTTTCGAATTTGTTGAGTTGAAAATGTTGTCGTATGTCGAACAATTTCAGTAAATGGCTGGTTTACAGAATTGTGTAACAAATATTGAATTGCAACATAGATTGAACAAATAGAGTTTAATAAAAAGTATGGGTAACCACAGGTAATTAAATATAGTCTAAAATTGGGAGAAATGTTTAAATTTTGGTTTTGCAAAAAAGCGGGAAACTCGCAAATTTTTTTGAAAATCACATGAAGCTGTAACACGTTGGAATCAGCTGTTCAGTCAAAAAATGGGTTGGCATTGTGTTCTTTTAGTTTTTATTCTTTTTGTTGAAAAAATGAAAAAATGAGCAATATCTTTGACAACTGTGCCTGATCTTGTATTAGTTTTTTACATACATTTTTTTTTCAAAACTCTCTGCTGTTTCACTCAGGCTTTTATGCTGATTAATAATATTAATATAAAAATGCACGAAAAAATAATATAAGATCAGTCACAATTGTCAAAGATATTGCTCGTTTTTTCGTTTTTTTTTTGACAAAAAGAATAAAAACTAAAAGAACACAATGCCAACCCATTTTTTGACTGACAAGGGAACCTCAACTTATGTCCCAGCGTTTTTCACCCCAAAATGGGTTTATAGGGTTCGTATAGGTTGACGGGCTTTGAACTTTTTGGTCAGTTCTGTGTCACAGTCTAACGTGAACACCACTCGACCAGGGGTCCAGCGTTTTCAGGTCGCAAAAATTTAATGTTATAATGCAACATAAAACTTCTTGGCAATTTAAAGTGCCAAAAAATGATGTTCCTCTGGCCATTCGCCGCTAATACTTTGGCATAAACGTTTTCGGCATATTTCGAACCCTATAAACCCATTTTGGGGTGAAAAACGCTGGGACATAAGTTGAGGTTCCCTTGTGAACAAAAAGAGTGAAACTGATTACAACGTGGTAATGATTGATATTTTCCCCCTGCAGTTTGCCTCCAATCTTCGTATCTCTCGAGTAGTTAAAACATTTAATTTTTGTTTTTCAGTTTTACTATCATTTTTTTAAAACCCCATTTTTGATGAAAGTAACATCAAAAAACAAAAATAAATATTCGCTGTTATATCACGTGAAAATGCTTTTTGCAGTTTGAACAATATTTTTTTTATTAAATTGAACAAATAATGACCCAAACAAAAATTCTCGATTAAAATTTAATTACCGTAATGCTTTTGGAAGAATTCGAACCGTATGTATCCTCTTTATTCCAACAAATATTCCAACTATCAATGACACCACTGCCAGTGATAAACTAATAATATAGCATATAACAAAAAAAGTTAACATATTTATTTTAAATCGTCGAGAAAATAATTTTCGTAGAATATGTCAGTAACAAAAAGCACCAATTCTCTTTAATTACAAAAACTTTAAATCTTAGTTTGCCTCAACTAGTCTATAGATGAGATTATTTTTCTCGAATAAATTAAATTATTAATTTTTTTTTAATTAAGTGCAATGCCCTTTTTGTTTTTGTGGCGTAATGTCATATGTCTTGTGTTCATTGTCCTAAGGGCAGGATAATTGAAATTAAATGAAATGACTAAGATGTAATTAAAAGTTTTTATTTTGGACAAATATTAATTTTGTTAATTAAAATAATACTTAGACATCAAAAACTAATATTGCAAGCAGTCGTTGCTAAATGAGAAAATGGTTTGTCGATCTTTCATTTAATACTTTTAAATCGCTTTGTAATAAACGTTTGTGCATTTCAAAAGTTTATTCCATTGTTTTTAACTCTAACAAGGGACGCGTCAGGGTGTGTTCTGGAGTTATGAGGAAAAAAATATTTCATTATATTCCCCGACCATAAAAAAGCATTCCTGCAAAATATAAGCTGCCCATACGCACTTTTATACTTTTCATATATACTACATATATATTGGATCGCCTGCTTAATACTTAAACTTTAAAATTTTCAAATTTTTATTCTTAAAATATAATCGCAAACAATTTAAAATGGTTTTCCGCATGTTTTCCATTGCAGAGAAATATGCTTTTTAATACAAAAAAATATTTGATAAGGACAAGTCCTAAGTTAAAGTATTAAGTAGCTGGCGATCCAATATATATGTTGTATATATGAAAAATACAAATGTGCGTATGGGCAGCTAAAATTTTGCAGGAATGCTTCTTTATGGTCAGGGAATATCCTGAAATACTTTTTTCTCATAACTCCAGAACACACCCTGACGCGTCCCTTGTGAGCAATTTTTTTGACATAATTATTGCCCTTTAAGATTTATGATCAAATTAAATTGTTTTTCGCCTGGGGACTTGAATAGATTATTTTTTGCTTGAGTTTTCTGCATTAAGGTATTAATTGTTAATCAAAGTACTAATAAAATGAGAAAACTTTGTATCGAAAATTTTTTGACTATTACGAAGCAAAATACTGTATTTGCATATTTTTTTAATTTCTTGCTTAAATGAATTCAGATAGCTTTTTTAGCAATTACACCCTATTAAATCTGATGATTAATGCATCTCCTTATAAGAATTAAAGTGTTTTTAAGGTAATTTTTTAAGAACCAAAATTCTATAGATCGCTGCAAGAAACATTATTGAGAGATGCAAATCTTTGGTTAAGAATTTTACACTTTATTTTACCATATTGCATTTGTTTGTATTATTTTATATGATTTATATCTTGTCAGCTAACATCTATGGAAAAAATTGATGCCGTTCATTATGGTGCTCTTTTGGCATTTGCATTTTTGATGCTTCTGGTTAATATTTATGGAACAATTTATTGCGATTTTTTTCCACCAATGATATTTTTTATGTAGAAACCATGTAATTGCTTAAATTTATTGACACCCCGAAAATTTATGTAATAAATAAATAATATTTTTTTATTAAAATGATTGTCGCTTTTTTTATCACCCAAACGAAAATTTAAAAACGACAATTGTTTTTGCTGTTTATAAAATGTCAAAGTTGTGCAAGTCACTCCCAAAAATTTTTTTTGCCATTTTTAACAATTTGTTGGCTATCACTGACCGGCAAAAAAGGTTTAATTGAAAAAAGCTGCTGATCTTTTTTTTCGGGTTGGACATTATTTTTAGTTATACAATTTTTAAAATAAAAAATTGTGCCCAAAAATTAAACAATGTATTTCAATTTTTATTTTACCACACTTTTCTGCTTGTGTTTCACAAATCCTGTAAAAAATGAAGCTTCTCCAATTCTAATACCAGCATCAAAGTTAACTTCATATCCCATTATTGTATCAGATATTCAAGCCAGTGATTGTAAGTTATTGGACACTTTTAAAATTTAATATTTTTTTTTCATTTTTTAGTATTTGATGCACATTTTCCTGTTTTTTTAACGATCGGCAAAGCAAAAGTTGGATTTTTTCGTACAGAATGGACAGCTGACATTATTTTTAAAAAACTGGCTGCAGCGTTAAAACAAGGATCACTTGAAAAATTTTGTGTTAATTGTAAAAAATATTTATTTTACTCCATTTTTTTGAAATTATAACATTTCAGTTTCGGATGAAGGTATTGTTGAATTTACAAAAGATGAACGGAGTATTTCAGTATTATTGTTGCGAGCAATTAAAGAAGACAATCATTTGACTACTTATCAATGCTGAATCTATTCAAAAAATATTCTTTTTGATACATTTTTTTTCCAATGAATCTTAAAAAATTTAATTTTCAAAATGCAATAAAACAAGGTTACACTTTTAGAGACTTCAAGAATCAAGTGTGTAAAGACGTTGTTGCAAATTTGTATGTAAAATATACCTTAATTAAAGAATTTTTTGTGATGCTTACTTGTTAGATGTGTTTTTCTACTTTAAAAAAAATTTTGTTATCAATTTTCAAGTATTAACAAGGCTTATGTTTTCTTCTGTTTTCTTTATAATAAATTTCGAAGTATGTTATTTCGTATCTTTTTTAATACATAAAAATGTTTTATTTGACACTCGTTATGTTAAAAAATATTTATAAAAATGCTGAACTTGATATACCACAAGTTTTTGTTTTATCATTTGTTTAAACACTTTTTTTGAGAATTAATCAGAAAAAGCGAATTTTTACAAGTAAAAAAGAAACAAACATATACAAATGTTTTTTTATAAGATTGAATAATCAATTTTTTATAACACAACAAAAAATTGTTTCTAAAAAACATTTCTGTTCAAAATAAACCATTTCTTTTTTTGCCAATAATTTTTGGATTACTGTAAAATTGAAAAATATTTTACTTTTCTCATCTATTTTCTTTTCTCATAACCTTTTTTTTCAGTTTTTACAATTCTTTGTTTCAACATTTCTTTTTAGATTAAAAGTTTATCTCTTTGTTTCAGTTTTTGCTTTCTCATAACCTTTCAATGTTTTTTAAAGTTTGTTTATTTCATTTCTTTTTTAAACTTTTTCATTACATATTTTTTTGTGCTTTTTTTGCAATATTTATTTTTTTTGGAGAAAACAAAACCTTCAAATTGGTGATGAAAGAGTATGATTCGTCAATTTTTTTTGTAAATAAATGATTGTAATTTTTTTCGATGCAAAAAAATGTAAAAACGAGAACAAAAATATAAAAAGTTAAACTGAAATTAAATAATATGAAAACAGAGTTATTCATTCTTGTTACTATCATTACTTTTTATTTGCTTTGAACTTTATAGCAGGCAGTGTTGGCGGTCTTTCGGTCTTCGGTCCGGTCCGGTCTGGTTTTTCGGTCGACCGAGACCGTGGACCGGAGGAGTTTTGGTCCGGTCCGGACCGGACCGGACCGGAGACCGAGAAATTTCGGGCGACCGCCAACACTGATAGCAGGCATATTTGACCTCAAAGGGCATCGAGAAATGATCTTTTTTAATCAAAGATTTATTTGAGTTTAGTTGAATTTCTTAATTATATTACAATTTTAGATTATATTTATTAATATGTGGAGTTCCTTACTTTTTCTTAGTATCCCTTTGTTCAATATATATTGCCATTTATTATTTGTCATACAATTCTATAAACCATTACTCCGTTGATCTTGTTTGAAATCACAACAAATCCTATTCCAAACTAGCAAAAAATAATAAAGAAGGCGTAACACGGGATAACACTTTGCCAAAATGTTTGATTTTTTCGTGTTACGCCTTCTTTATGCATCGTTTTTGCATTCTGTTCGAATTCCTTGCTAGTTCGGGTTTTCTAATTTTCCAACTCACTTTTATGTTTCGTTTCATTCAGTTTTTGAGAGTAAATTGATGAAAAAATTCAGAGTGCACTTTTTTTAAACTTTTTGTTTTTTTTCACAAATACCAAAAGCAAAAATATGGGTCTTTTTTTAGCACACATATTCGAACGTTCATCTTGTCTTCCAATTTTAATCACAGGGTAAGAGGAGCTATTTTATTTTAAATATGCTCCCCCTTTCGCTGAATGTTTTTTGATTTTTTTCGGGCATATAAAAAGGGCTTTATTTTTCACAAAATTTTCATCCTGAAATTTAAAACCTGCTTTCCCATTTTTTACGTTACTTTTCTTTCATAAATTGTAGCTTTTTTACATAAAAACATAAAACTTTTGATTTTTTGGCAATTAGTTACGTTCGTGTTGTTGTAGAATTGCTTTTTAAGACATTTTTTAACTAAATTTTTTTGTCTACCCTTAAATTTTCAGAAGAACAATCTTGCGTTTGTTATTAAAGCTGTTTACTGCATTTAAAGATTTTCCTCCTGTTTTTTACGTAAAAATTTTTTTCGTGCTATGAGAGAAATCTAAATTTTAATTTCTTGAAAATTGAAACTCTTGCACTTTTTTTTGGCGCCTTTCTAATTCTTTCATCTTTAAATAAGTAAAAACTTTTTTTGTATTTTTTAAATTTTAGAAGAGCAACAATGAATGAAGGAAACAATAACAATCATGCACAACATTCAAATCAATGCAATCCAAAATATCCTGCTTATCAACAAGTCCATGATCATCGTGCAAATCAAATGAATCCTAATAATTCTGCCTATCATTCATCCCGTGGAAATGGAAAAAAGTAAATTGTGTTTTATAAAATAATTCTTTTTTTTTGTGGTATTTTTGTATAACCTAAGTTTAATCAAATATTGTTAGTTTTTACTTTTCTATTATTTTGTTTATCTTTTTACAATAAATAAATTTCTTGATTTAATTTTTTTCAATCTTTTTTAAACACTTGAAAAGGATTTAAGTTATGAAAATTTAAATAAAAAAACTGCTTGTTAAAAATTTAATTAGCTTACCAAAATTTTTATTGTCAGCAAAAACAGATTAAAAAAACAAGCAAAAACAGTTTAAAAAAAAGTTTAATCAGTAACAATTTTATCCTCTTCATTTCCATCTTCTGACGGAATTACTTCATATCTTTTTTCCAATGGCTTACCACAAAGTTTTTTTTTATTCATACAAACAATAGATGAAGCAAATTAAAAATAGCAAAAAAAAACAAAAACTAAAATTTTCAAAAAGTTGTTTCTGAAACAATTGTCGGTTTCAAAAAATGTTTTTTAAAAACTCTGAAATAAATTTGTACACTTAAAGCATTACTAATACAAACACATGTCAAATTTGCATCTCCAACATATTCAGTAAATGGTATTTCAGGTCCCGTTATCTAAAAATTTTGAATAACGAAATTGTACTAAATTTGAAATTTTTGCCTTTGTAAGAATTGGTAAAATTATTCCAGGAGCAAATGCAAAAATGATATGTATTATACAGATAATTATTACAGGTTTATTTAACTTTGTAGAAACATGAGCAGATTTTCGTAAAAAAATTATTCCGAGTAATGTTGCAGTTACTATCACAGTTAATCCACAAAAAGCATATTTTGTCCAACTCATAATTAGGGGATATGCCAATTTCCATATAAGACAAACATAGTAAACATGTTTAAAAAAACGAAAAAGTGAGCATTATCTTTGAAAGCATAAAAAATCTTACATTAATTTTTTATGCTTTTATTATATACATAAAAATAATCAGGGAAAAAAACTGAGTGGGATAGCAGCGAGCTTTTTTTAAAAAAGTATCTGAAAAACGAAACCAATAATCAAAGATGATGCTCATTTTTTCGTTTTTAAAAAAATTTTTCAAACAAGAAACGACAAAAAGAAAAAGAACACAATGCCAAGCCATTTTTTGAATGAACATCTGATTCGAACGTGAAACACTTGAAAAGGATAAAAAAAAGATTTTTTTTTACTTTTAACACGATAAATCCGGCATTTTGTGTAATTTCGTGTTAAAAGTATTATTTTCTAGCTTCTTAAGCATGGCCGAAAGCAGGGGTAACAAGAAAAATTTTTCGATTTTTAGGTGGTGTAGTTTTTGTGAAAATTTTAGAATAAATTCAAATAATGCGTTTTAAGCAATTTTAATTTATGCGCTTTTGATAATTTCGACAATATAAATAAATATATAAAAATTCAGATTAAAGAAACAAAAATTAGTTATTTTTGTAGCAGATAAAATCTTATATAGTATTAGGAGGGGGTTCATGTACGCCTGGCGCAACACAAGTAGAAAACCACTTGGAAGCAAACAAAGAAGATAATCTGCTTTTGTGAGCGTTAAATTGGTACTTTTAAAATTATCTGCTAATAAAAATGATAAAACTGCAAAAAGAATTGAAATTTGAGGAATTTAAGCATTTGTTCACAAAAAAAACTTACAGTTTGCACTTGAAAAAAAAAAAGTTTTACAAACAAGCTGGCAAAAATGTTTTTTTTCCTGCACTAAATCAATGTTGTTCATCCTTTTTGAAAATTTCAATTCTTTTTCGCTTTTTGCTCTTTTGAATAGAAAAAAAATCAATTAAAACGACTGCTGTTTTTTGCGAGAAAAGAAGAAAAAAGCCATTGGAAACATTTAATATTTTTTTCGTTTAATATTTTTTTGCAAAAACGTGTTTTCTCGTTTATATTATTAACTTATTATATAAGACGCGGATATGAAAAAGTTTTCCCAACAATTGTAAAAATCTCACTTTTCCCAACTGTTGGGAAAATCTCACTTTTTTTGTATGGAAAAAATGAGATTTTTTTTAACAAAACGCGTTTTTTTTGGCAAAATGGCTTTTTTGTCTTTTTCGAACCTTTTTTGAATGGGGTAAAAAAACATTTTTCATATCTGCGTCTTATATAAGACGGCTAAACGAATTGTGATTTCCGGATTGAAAAAAACGACCCTTTTTTTTAAGATTTTGCCATTTTTCGTTTTAAAATCGAAAATGCCAAAAAAAAGTTCAGAAAAATTTTTCAAATTGAAAAATCGTTTTTTATTCAATTGTTGCCTCAAAAAAAACTTTTTTGAGGCAATGAAAGAGATGTTGACATGATAGCCTCATTTTTTAAAGACGTGAGGTAAATTTAGGAAAAAAGACAAATTCTCAAATTGTAAAATGAAAATTAAAAAATTGAGAAAATTTTTTGTTATCGTCTCAACTGTGAGGCACCGTTGTTAATTTATTGATAACGTTCTCAAAATCGAGGCAGTGTTGTTATTTTATTGATATCTGCCTCAAAAGCGAGGCTGCTTTATTAATTTATTGATAGCTGACTCAAAAAGTGAGGCAGTTTTCGTCAAAAAAATTGCCTCAAAAAGCGAGGCAATTTTCGTCAAAAAAATTGCCTCAAAAAGTGAGGCAATTTTCGTCAAAAAAGTTGCCTCAAAAAGTGAGGCAATTTTCGTCAAAAAAGTTGCCTCAAAAAGTGAGGCAATTTTCGTCAAAAAAATTGCCTCAAAAAGTGAGGCAATTTTCGTCAAAAAAATTGCCTCAAAAAGTGAGGCAGTTTTTGTTAAAAAAATTGCCTCAAAAAGTGAGGCAATTTTCGTCAAAAAAATTGCCTCAAAAAGTGAGGCAGTTTTTGTTAAAAAAATTGCCTCAAAAAGTGAGGCAATTTTCGTCAAAAAAGTTGCCTCAAAAAGTGAGGCAATTTTCGTCAAAAAAATTGCCTCAAAAAGTGAGGCAATTTTCGTCAAAAAAATTGCCTCAAAAAGTGAGGCAGTTTTTGTTAAAAAAATTGCCTCAAAAAGTGAGGCAATTTTCGTCAAAAAAATTGCCTCAAAAAGTGAGGCAATTTTCGTCAAAAAAGTTGCCTCAAAAAGTGAGGCAATTTTCGTCAAAAAAATTGCCTCAAAAAGTGAGGCAATTTTCGTCAAAAAAATTGCCTCAAAAAGTGAGGCAGTTTTTGTTAAAAAAATTGCCTCAAAAAGTGAGGCAATTTTCGTCAAAAAAATTGCCTCAAAAAGTGAGGCAATTTTCGTCAAAAAAGTTGCCTCAAAAAGTGAGGCAATTTTCGTCAAAAAAATTGCCTCAAAAAGTGAGGCAATTTTCGTCAAAAAAATTGCCTCAAAAAGTGAGGCAATTTTCGTCAAAAAAATTGCCTCAAAAAGTGAGGTAGTTTCTGTTGAAAAAATTGCCTCAAAATTCGAAAACAATATTTTTTCATAAGTTTATTATTAACACAACCAGATATTTATAAAAAACAAATAAAATAAATGCTACAGCGTCAGCAAAAATTACAACAGAAACAGATATTACCTACAGCGTGAACAACGAATTTATGATGAGGTATTTGAATCACTAATCAGTGTTGAATCTGCAATATTAACATCATTTTCAGAGTTTTCTTTAGGTTCAGAAGTTTTTGGAGCAGCAGAAGCAACCAATTTTTCTACAAATTCTTTGATTGATGAAGGTCCAATGACGCAAATTTTCTCATAATAATGCAATTCAGATATAATTAACGATGAAGCTGAAATCCCAACAAACTTTCATATAAACAAATCAATTAATTGTACTTACTTTTAGAACTGAGTGAAACTACAGCGTTTGTATGTTCTTTGGCATACTTTCCAAAAATATGCAAATCATGAAAATCCAGAATTGAAGCAAAGCAGCAGCGATTTTCAGTAGCAACTGATGCAATATATTCTTCTTTGTTTTCTTCTGGTGTATCTGGAATATACAAAGACGCTTCGGCATAAACTTTTGGAAGTTCATTATCGTTACATTCTAAAAATAATATAAAGTAATTAAATTATCAGAATGTAAAATTACCCATTAAAACTGGATGTATTTTTTTCATATCGTTGACTTCCAGATGCAACTTGTTGTTCACGACGTTTGGATACACATCGTTGTTGCCATTCTTGTTGAACTACTTGATTTTCCATTTTGAAGAAACCCACTTCTCCCAAAGGTGATTTTGGGGAAAATGCAACTTGTCCAACAACTACAGCGTTTTTTGCAGCATTTTCCAATTCATTAAGAAGCATAATTAATTGTTCCAAATCTTCACCAGTAAATTCCTAAAAAACCAAATAAAATTACTTGCTTTTTGTTAATTAATAACTTACTACAACTGATGGAGGCCAATCCTGTAAGAAAATTCGAACACTACCACGAAGAGCACGAAAAAGTGGAGCATGATTAATATCTTTAAATTCTACAGCGTCAGATGCCTTCAAGCTTTGCAAAATACTATTTAAACCAAGTTGTAAATGTTGAAAGTTAGCATCAGATGAAGTTATTGGTGCTTGAACTTCAGGATGTTCTACAGCGTAATCTTCGTTGCCATTCATTATAATTGAAAGTACTCTAAAAAATAAATAACTGTAAGCAAACATAAAAAAATAATTAAAGTAAAAAATAACGAAAATATATAAGAGCAAAGACAAAAAAAGAGGAAAAAAAAATAGCAGGATAAAAAAGAAACGACTTTTGAGAAAAAAAAATACATTTTATGCGAGCATGTTGCAAAATAGGCGCTGCTGTGGAAAAATGTTGGCCACATGTGTATGAATGAAAATGCACGGCAGAAAAATTTGGATTTAAGTTTTTTGTTACAGAAAAAAGCTATATTACTTTAATATTTATTTTAATCGTTATTGTTTCGCGTTTTTTTTTATCCCACTATTTAATCTTTTTAATTTTCTTAACTATTTTAGCAATATAATTATTAATTTACATGGTTTAAACGCTGTAGATCTAAAAAAATACTTGCATCTTGATGGATAGGGTTGCTGAAAGGTTAAAAAGATTACTTATTGAAGGAACTGCTGCAGTTCAAGCTGAATCTGTTTTCTATAAGGAAGCTGAAGCTTTAAAACGACAAAGATTTGCTCTTCAATTTGAAAAATGCTTAACGAAAGCTCATCAATGCTGTCCAACTGTTCGCTTTCCTATCAATGAATCAAATGAACTTGATGAATTAAATTCTTACGCTGTAGATGACGCAACTAAAGTTAAACTTATTTTGGATTCGCTGCTCAATAAAATTGGTGGAGATGGATATTTTCAAGATAAAAATTGGGAAGAAATGAAAGAAATGTTTCAAACTGTTCAACATCAAAAGATGAATGCTGCTGATCATATTTTGGATGTATTAAATGGAGCCTTTGTAAGTTTTTTGTATAGTTTACCACAATAATTAATATGTTTTAGAAAGGAAAAGCTTTGTTTGTTCAAGGAACTGTTGCTGGTGGAATTGCTACAAGAAGAAGCGACATTGATCTTGCTTTCCGTGACGCTGTAGATTCATTGGAACAATACTTCAGAGCTGTATTACAAATTCTTCGAAATAAGTCTTATCATTTTTCACAATGTTTCTACACGAAATCTCTTGTAAGTGCTTTCTTTTCGTACCACTAACATGACAAATAATTTTTAGGTTAAACTTGTACATGTTGAAATTTCTGGCGGTATGAAAGGAGTATATTCCTGATCCGGATAACGAAAATCTTAAAGCGTTTCTGCACAATCCAAATGTATGGAAACCATGGCGATTTCCACCACCTATTACGATAACTCAAACTCCATCATCAGCACATCCAACTTTGCAAGAACCTGAAGCTGTACCAATAACTGATCCATCATCTTCAGCAGAAATTCAGCCACCGAATGAACCATTAATTTCAACAGAAATTCAATCTTCTGCAGAATCTTCAATTTCAACACAAATTCATCATTCTGATAATACTGTTATTTCTAACGCTGTAGAATCATCACTCCGTCGATCAACAAGAAAAAGAATATAAGTGCTTCCACCAAAAATTCCAAAAACAAGTGAAACGGAAAAGAAAAGACAAAACTAAAGTCCACATCAAACTCTGTAGGTAATATCTGTTTCTGTTGTAATTTTTGCTGACGCTGTAGCATTTATTTTATTTGTTTTTTATAAATATCTGATTGTGTTAATAAAAAATTTATGAAAAAATATTGTTTTCGAATTTTGAGGCAATTTTTTCAACAGAAACTGCCTCACTTTTTGAGGCAATTTTTTTGACGAAAATTGCCTCACTTTTTGAGGCAATTTTTTCAACAGAAACTGCCTCACTTTTTGAGGCAATTTTTTTTGACGAAAATTGCCTCACTTTTTGAGGCAATTTTTTTGACGAAAATTGCCTCACTTTTTGAGGCAATTTTTTTAACAAAAACTGCCTCACTTTTTGAGGCAATTTTTTTGACGAAAATTGCCTCACTTTTTGAGGCAATTTTTTTGACGAAAATTGCCTCACTTTTTGAGGCAATTTTTTTGACGAAAACTGCCTCACTTTACGTGGCGATTTTTTCAGTAAAAACTGCCTCACCTTTTGAGGCAATGTTTTATAAATTAAACAAGTTGCCTCAAAAGTGAGGCAATGTTTTATAAATTAAACAAGTTGCCTCAAAAGTGAGGCAATGTTTTACAAATTAAGCAAGTTGCCTCAAAAGTGAGGCAAACATGAAATAAATTTCTGATTTCTTAGTTTTCTTTTTTTGACTTTCATTTTAATGAGTTTTTTGACAAATTTGCCATTTTTACGAAAAATGGTGAAAAACAGAAAAAACGTCTCAAAAAAAGTTGTCACTTCATCTTTTTTACTGAAGCTGCCTCAAAAAAAATTTTTTTGAGACAGTTCTAACAGAGAAATGAAAAAACCATTTTGAAAAAAAATTCTGAGGCAACCTGATGCAATTTATCAGTTTTAGCGTCAAAATTAGCGAATGTAAAATTTTCCAAAAACAGGGTTGTTTTTTTCAATCCGGAAATCATAATTCGTTTAGCCGTCTTATATCCTTGCGATCGGTAAGTTCACTCTAAAACACAAATTGTTAAAGCCTAAAAAAAGCCAAAATTTCATACCGCTGAACTTCTGTTTTAGTATGCGTTCTGGATAAAAAATTTAAATGCAAAATTTTTTATCTAGTTAAAATTACTGTAAAAATGAAAAATTACTTTTGCTCTTATTTTTTTTTCATAATCTTTTCATCACTCTTTTTCGATTTCTTTGTTCCAGTTTCGAATACTTTTTTTTGCTTTTTGTTTCCATTGCTTTTACAAAAAATTATAATTTATTATTTCACATAACCTTTTCGGCGTTTTAAAATTTGTTTATGTCTTTTCTTTTTTAAAGTCTTCTTTTCTTCTTTTTTTTCGCGTTTTTTTCCGGAATAAAATCTCTGCCATTTTATATTTACGCACAAACTTCTAGAAAAAAATCAAAAGGCACAAAACAAAAAATGCAGTCTTAAATTTTTGAGACAGAAAAAAGCGGCATTTTTATTGTCAGAAAACCAATAAAATCTGCGATTTAATTTTTTTCCAAACATATTTTAATGTTTAAAAACTTTTTTTTTTTTTTTAAAAAAATTTTACCTGGATTCAGTTTAATTTTTGTTATTATCGTGCCCAGTGTTGTTAAATTCCCGGGAAATCAGAAAAATCGGGAAATTTCCCGGGAAATTTCCCTGGAATTTCCCGGGAATTTCCCGCTAATTTCCCGCAAACCCAATTTTTCAGATTTTACAAATCGCACCCGAAAAATTTAAAAACATGATTCACGAGTAACTACCCTTTTTTTACCTATATTAATTCGTTCTAATTATTTTTAAAGCTAAAAAAATCTATTTTAATTAAAAAAAATTAGAATTTTTTAAAAATTTTGGTAATTATATACCCAAAATTCCGGGAAATTAATATCATTTCCCGCATAAATCGGGAAATTTCCCGGGAAATTTCCCTGGGAATTTCCCGCTAATTTCCCGGGAATTTCCCTTTGACAACCCTGATCGTGCCATTAGAATTTGATTTTGAAAAGTTTCAAAACTTTATCCTCAATCCTTTTTTTAATATGCCCCTTTTTCGGATTATGAAGGAAGGAAAAACAATCACTCACTAAATTTCAAACACTTTTTAGATGTTAAAGAAAAACTTTTCTGCTCATTTTAAAAGAAATCAAGATTCTGTTATTAGTGATTCTTCAAATTCTCAATATAGTAATATTAATTTGAATCAAAATTTTACAACTGCATCTTCTGAACATTCAAAAAGCATTTCAAAGAAAAAAGTACTTAATTCTGGTAAAATAAATGCTTCAGTCTTTTTTTATAACAGTTTTTAAAATGAATGCTGCAGTTTTTAAAAAATGTTTAAAGGGGTATTGTTTTGATGATGACGAAAGGCAAGAGTGCCCGCATGCAACAAATACATGCATCCAATATCACTGATGAAAGGGGTTTTCCCATGAGAAAAAATTTATCTTTGCTTCAAAAATCTTATTTAAATAAAAAAATATTTCAACCTTTAATCATCTTTTTGCTTTAAGCATATAACGCATTTTTTTTCAAAATCGAGCAAAAATCAAAAATCTGTCCATCGATGAAATTTCAATTTGATCGTATCGACTTGAAACTTTCCACACATATAAATATGTGTTAAAAAATAATAATGGAAAGGTTTTTGGACCCATATCAAACCTGGAAACTCTGAGACACGAGCTTGAAAATATCGAATTTTGGAAAAAATGCCAATTTTTGGCAGTTTTTTTGATCTCACAATTAATTTCGAGTTACGCCCGGTGTATTGTTTTATTTGAAGCACTTTTGTGTATTTAAATACACATCATAAACCCTTAAAAATCAATCTAAGTGGGGTGCAAGTTCAAAATGGACAGGGGTCCTCGAAGTTGAAAAAAACAGCGTTATATGAAATTTTTGATTATGTTTTACGTTGTCCATTTTTCATTTTTGAAGTTTTAAAAAGACTGCAGCTGAAACAAAATTGTTAGATTTTGCATTTCACAATAATTCACAAACAAAAAAGGATTCATATTCATGGAATAAAACAACAAAAGATTTATCATTAAATTCTGTAAATCATAATGCTGAAAAAGAAAATAAAAGAAGATCCAACAAATGCAGGAATAGCAACACTTTTTCACTTCAGACTTCAACAAATGACAATTCAACTCAACCATTTTCCGCTATATTTGATGGAAAAAATGAATGTTTAAATCAAGGTGGTTCTATTAAAAAACTGAAAAATGCAAAACAAATATTTATTGATCCAAGAAAGAAAATCGAAGTAATTGCAAAATTTATTTGATTTTTTAATTTAAAATATTTTTTTGCAGAATCCATTTCAATTTCCAAGACAGAAAGAAACTGTTAAAACAAAAATGCCAGAAGTTGCTGAATATAAAGCTTCCCAACGATTACTTTATCCAAACCAGATTAATCAACAAGTAAATTTTCAACTTCCATTTTTTTAAACATATATTTAACTAGGGACCGCCATTCCAAAAAGAGAGAAAAAATCCCAAGCAGACGACGAGTACAAAATTTGGTGTGTCTGTGATTAGCACTTTAGCCTTTCATGCAGGGTCGCATGCATGACCAGGATCGAATCCCAGCCAGTGTAAAAACTTATTTCATGAAAAAAAGTATCTGAAATTTTATATTATGAATTACTAGTTGTAGTTTATTAAAAAGTTAATTAAATGCAATTTAATAAAAGTGTTTATTTTTTTTTTGCGCCAGCTGGGATTCGATCCTGGCCATGCGTGCGACTACACATGAAAGGCTAAAGTGCTAAACACAGACACATTAAATTTTGTACTCATTGCCTGCTTGGCTTTTTTTCTTGCCACTTTTTTTCACATTTTCTTCACAAAAAATAGATAATGACGGTCCCTATATTTAACCAACTTTTTTTTAGATGCATACTGAAAGTTCTGAAGCTTCTGATGGAGAATTTTCTGATTTTTCTTCACCACTTGAAATAAGTCTTCCAACTTCAACAAATCAAAATTCAAATCGAAAATTTTTTGGTATTAGAAGAAATCGAATAAGGCGTTTGTTACTTTTTGATGTCATTTTTTATTTTCTAGACTTTTATTCTTTAGGTCCACTTATTTTTGGCATTCCTCCTGTAATTCCTGTTGAGTAAGCTTGTTTATTCTTTATACAAAGATTCACCCTGCATTTTTAGATTTGTTGATTTTTCTAAACTTGATGGTTATCATCCTCAAGCATTTGTTAAACCAAGTCATGCCGTTGAAGAAATTATGAAAGTTATTAAAGAACTTCGTGAAACAAAAACAAAAGATTTAAAAAATTTAGATAATCATATTAAAAAATATTATAATGAAAATGTTCAAGTAAGTGTTTTTTCTATAAATTATTTTTTTTAAAAAAGTAATGCATTTCAAATTTAAGACTCCAGCCGTATTTGAAGCAAAGAAAAAAGCTTTGGAAATGATTAAAAGATGGTTGCCCAAATATGATCCAGAACAAAAATTTTTTATTTGTGGTTCAACAATGACAAAACTTGGTTCAAATGACTCTGATATGGATATTTGTTGGGTTATTCCTGTCTTCACAAATGGAACAAGCTCAAAGTCAACTTTTCCAACATCTGAAATGTAAGTTTTTTTATATAACACATGAAAAACAAAAACTATTTTGAAAGTTTCATTTCCAAAAAATGATCATCAAAAATTGGAAATTTCTGGCACTTATAGGCGTTTTTGCTCAATAAGTGTACTACAAAGCGCCTATAAGTGTCAGAAATTTCCATTTTTTGATGATCATTTTTTGGAAATGAAACTTTCAAAATAGTTTTTGTTTTTCACGTGTTATATAATAAAAAAAATCTGTTTGTTCCCGTTACTGCTTTTGAGTGCAACTGCTATCAAAGTGAAAAAAAGCTTCCAAATTATTTTTTTTTTCTAAATTTTTGTTGATGTTTAAATTTTTTTCAAAAGCACGTGGCATTAGCTTTTTGATGCTTTTTTTTAAAGTTTAAAAACCGTTTTTTATCTTCAAAAAAGTTTTTTTAATCATAAAAAATGACGGTGAAAATTCTTTCTAATTTTGAAGAATTTTTTAAAACGATTTTAAAGGAGGCGGTCCCTTTGATCCATTTTTTAAAAAAGAAAGGATTTCGAAATATTTCTTTTTTTTCCAAACCATCGATATTCGTGATCAGGGTGACTCTTGAAACGAAAAAATATTTCCTTTGTTAAAAAAATAAAAACAATGGAAGCTGCATTTTCGTTTCAAGAGTTACCTTGATCACGAATATCGATAGTTTGGAAAAAAAGAAATATTCCGAAATCCTTCTTTTTTAAAAAATGGATCAAAGGGTCCGCCTCCTTTAAAGACAATATTAACTTTAATAATATAACACATGAAAAACAAAAACTATTTTGAAAGTTTCATTTCCAAAAAATGATCATCAAAAATTGGAAATTTCTGGCACTTATAGGCGTTTTTGCTCAATAAGTGTACTACAAAGCGCCTATAAGTGTCAGAAATTTCCATTTTTTGATGATCATTTTTTGGAAATGAAACTTTCAAAATAGTTTTTGTTTTTCACGTGTTATATGCCAAAAAAAGACAGAAAACTAAATATTTATGGAAAAAAGCACTTTTTTCTTCTTTTTTCCTTTTTTTTAAATTTTCACACGGAGTCGACTCCACCACCGTGACTCCGACTCCGGAGTCAAAGTCGCAACAACAGAATTCTACTAATATTTACTCCACACTTCATAAGTAATACCAATAGAATGAGTAGATTGAAACAAATTTAACTGCTAAAATTTTTAGTGATGGCTTTAATCCTTCTCGAATTTTAAAAAGTGCTAAAACTTTGATTGAAAATTCTATATCTTCAACAAAATTTCCATTTATTAATTTTTGTCCTGCACGGGTATGTTTGAGTTTCCCCTCTTTTTTACTTCTTTTTCTTCCATTTTTAGGTTCCAATTTTAAAATTTACAGTGATCGTTGATGAACAAAAAGTTCGTGTTGATTTAAATATTAATAATATTGCTGGTTTGTTATCTGTTCTTCTTTTTCAGTTTTATAAGATATATATATTTTTAGGAATTTATAATACATTTATGTTGAAACATCATGCAAAAATTGATACTCGATTTCCAATGCTTGCAATGGCAATTAAAGCTTGGGGGGTTGAAGCTGAAATAATTAATCCTACAAATGGTTATTTAAATACGTAAGGTTTCACAAAATTTTTTGAAAAATTTTAAATTTTGATTTTTTTAGTTATACCATTTATATGATGATTTTACATTTTCTTCAATCTGGTGTATCTCCTCCAGTTTTACCAAATCTTCTTGCTCTTCAATATGAAATTTTTAATGGAACGATTGATTTGGCAAAGCTTGAAAAAATTTATGATCTTGATGATGTTGGAATTAAAATGGATGAAAAAAATTCATGGAATGTTGGAGAACTTTTAATTGGTTTTCTTCATTATTTTGCATTTTTCAATTTCAAGAATGATGGAATTTTTGTTCGTTTAGCATGTGTTGATTCAAAGTAAGCGATTTTGTTGTTTTTTTTTTCTTAAATATATTTTTTTTAGAAAAACAAATGTTGAATTTTTGATTGAAGAAGTATATGATAGAATTACAACTGCAAAAAATTTAACAAAAAGAAAACTTTTCTTCATCAAAACAACACTTCTCGATGCTTATCTTGGTCAATATGATGGTCCAAATTTTGATAAATTTATTCATGCTGATCGAACCTTTTTGGAGATGGCAGGTTAATTGTTTTTTTATATTTGTTTATTTTCTTCATTATCTTTATTATTTTTTGAATACTGAATTTTTTTTTGTTGTTTGTAAAAATTTATTGAATAAAAAAATTTCTAAAAAAATAATATTTAATTTCAATCTTTTGATTCTAAAAAATAAAAAACGTTGAATAATTCTTGAAATTAAAATATTCATTGGAGTTGAAAAATCAGTTTTTAACAAATATAAATTTTTATTTGGAAATGGAAATGTAAAATTTTCTTCAATTAAAAGATTAGAACGGATTCACATTAAAAGAATTCTGAAAACTTTTTCTAATTCCGATATGAATGATAAATCTTGAAATACAAAAGTAATGGAAAGAATATTAAAATTCAAAAATTTTTTCAAAAAATTCTAAAATTTTTTCAAAAACTTCTGGAAAGAAGACAAATGGTTTGCAATATGTTTCTTTTTAAGCTATTTTTCATGATAATATTAATATTATTTCGAAATAACAAGGCACAATGGAAATTATATTAAACCATCCGCTTTCAGCTCAAATGACATTGAAATGTTTGAAGTTATGACATTTAAAAAAAACTATTTTTAATATTGCAAAAAAGGTGTATGGTATTTCACATTTAAAAAACGATAATGTTTATTTACTTAAAAAATGCATTAAAGTTTTTATGGAAAAATTAATTCAAAGTTCCACAAAATATTGACGACAAACTTGAGCCATACAAAAATGGTCGTAAAAATGATGACTTTTGCGGGGTCAAATAAGCCTGTAATTTGCATTCAAAAATATATTTGTGTTTACAGTTTTAAAACAAATTATTTGTTTTATTACCTTTGAAAATGTACTTCCAAAAAAAATTGAAAAGGTGTAATTTGCTTTAAAACTTTTTTATAGAATTTTATCCGACGAAATTGTACAGTTTTTAACATAGGTTATTATTAAAAAAAGAATCTGAACATTTGTATTATATTTGTGCTTTAAAAAGTCGTTTATATTTTTTCAAGTTTTTAAAAAAACTTGTTCAAAAAGGTTTTAAAAGTCTCAAAATGGCATATTTTAATTATGTTGTGTTAATTCAGCTTTTTATTATTATAGCTTCTTCAATTTATACCTTTTACGCATCCTTTTTTTTGATATTTAAAAAACCACAGAAAAAGTTTCAAATTTCTCGAACACCAGTTGTTTTTTTGTATTTTTGTTTTACGGCATCTTCAACAATTTTCGTAATTATTTATTCTGGATATACACTAATTTTATGGCGTCCTGATGAAAATTTATATAATCCAAATGTGCTATATTTTATTGCAGGAATTCCAACAATTTATATAAATTTAGTTCCAGTTGCAGATTTTTATCTCTGCCTTGATCGATGTTTTGCATTTGCATTTCCTGTAATTTATCAAAAACGTTCCAAACTTGCTCTTGCTGTTTCATTTTTTCTTACTGATTTATTAATTTTTATTGTTTATTTTTATTCAACAAAATATTTTTCTTTTACCACAAAAGAAACTTCAACAACTTGTGTTTATTATATTTGTCTCGTATGGAAATTAAATTACCCCTTAATTATGACTTGGACAAAATATGTCTTTTGTGGATTAAATTTTATAAATAGTGTTATTTTGCTTGGATTAAGTTTTATACGAAAATCTGTTCATTTTTCAACTAAATTAAATAAGCCTGTAATTTTTATTTCTGTAATTAATATTACTTTTGCATTTGCTCCAACATTTTTAATAGATATCGGCGGAAAAGTTTGTAAACATATTTCTTCAGAAATAATTTTTAGTATTTTTTTAGATTGTTGGAACACAATTAACTGAATATTTGGGAGATATAAATTTGACATGTATTTGTATTAGCATTGCTTTGAGTGTGCACATTTATTTACGTGTTTTTAAAAAACATTTTTTAAAAACAGTAGTTTTTGATAAAGTTGTTACAATAACATCGTGAAATTATTATAAAAATTTTATTCTTCACAAATTTTTTTTATATATTCAAAACTAATGTATTTTTTTTTGAAATGATTTCTTTGCGTGGGCTCCTATAAGCATGTTATTTTAAGGGTTTTTATTTTAAGAAAAATATTTTAAATATTATAAAATAAACATTGCTTTTTTAAAAAAGGTGTATTAAGAACAATGACATATAATTTTCAGCTTTAAAGTATTGTCTTTTGTAAATATTAATAATTTTGCAACATTTTTATGATTGAAAATGAAGAATTGAGTCGATTTTGAGCCTTGTCCAATTTCAAAAATATGGAAAAAATTTTTGAACGTTTTATCTTTAAAGATCATTAGTAATCATTTTTTTGCAAGCCCGCCACAGCACTGAAGTGGCCAATTACATTTTTAATTCAAAAAAAAAAAAGAAAGTGATGATTTTTTTTGATTTTTTTTCCTTGGAAAAGTGGTTTGTTTTTGAGCTAAATGGGGGATAAGGGTTGAATCTGGGTAAAAAAATATGCTGATTACGATGTTACAATAACATCGTAAAATTTTTATGACAGTTTTATCATTCACAAACTTTTGTCATATATTCAAAACCAATGTATTTTTTCCAAAATGTTTTCTTCTGGAAAAAATAATTTTTTTAATTTTTTTGTCATTTTTATTACTGTTTTTAACGTTCTACTTTTAAATAAATATTGTTTAATTTTTCTCATACAATATGTTTGTTCCATGGAAACAATTGGTGATTTGGGAGATAACAAAATAACAAATTTTTGACCATCCCTGAGAATTACGTACTCTATACTACAAGCAAAAAATTTTCTTCCTTTTTCAGAGAATTCTGATGCTTGAATTTCTACGAATTCTTTACAAAATGACTCTCTCTTTTTACCCCCTTCTAAAACATCTGTCTTTAAAAGTCATAAAAGATTTTTAAATAGCTTTGTTGCGTTTTTCATTTTTTATTTACTGCCAAACACAACACAGATAACGGTTAAAATTTTTAAAGAACGGGTGTATTCATTTTTTTTACCCTAAAAACACTGTTTTTTAAACCTCAATGAAAAAGTTAAAAACAGAATTTTGTTCATAAATAATATATTCATATATCCCCTCAGGATATTTACTGTTCAAAACAAACACACATAATTTTTAACTTTTAAAAAAACTTTTCATAAATTATTTATTTTTTTCCGTAAAGTTCATTAAAAGTGCTATGGCTTATATTAACTATGTTGTTTTGGTAAATTTTTTGATAATTAATATTTCCTCTTCTTGTTCACTTTATGCTTCATTGTTTTTACTATTTAAAAAACCTCTGATAAAACTTCAATATTCTCGAACACCAGTTGTTTTTTTGTATTTTTGTTTTACGGCATCTTCAACAATTTTGGTATTAATATATTCCGGATATACACTAATTTTATGGCGTCCTGATGAAAATTTATATAATCCAAATGTGCTTTATTTTATTGCAGGACTTCCAACAATTTATGTAAATTTAGTTCCAGTTGCAGATTTTTATCTTTGTCTTGATCGATGTTTTGCATTTGCATTTCCTTTTTTATTCCAAAATAAACTTAAGCTTACCCTTGCTGTATCATTTTTGCTCACCGATTTTCTAATAATTTCTTTCTATTTTTATTCAACAAAATATTTTTCTTTTACCACAAAAGAAACTTCAACAACTTGTGTTTACTATATTTGTCTTATATGGAAATTTAATTACCCTTTAATTATGTCATACACAAAACATATTTTTTGTGCTTTGAATTTAATAGTTAGCGCTATTTTGCTTGGTTTAAATTTTTTGAGAAAATCAACACATTTAACAAATAAATTAAATAAACCTGTAATTATTATTTCTTTAATAAATATCATTTTTGCATTTGCTCCTGGAGTGTTATTGGATTTATTGGTTGTGGTAAGGGAATTTATTGTGTGTTTTTTAATGAATTTATTCTTTAGATTATTGGGACCGGAACACCATTTACTGAATATATTGGAGATACAAATTTGACATGCATTTCCATCAGTATCGCTTTAAGCGTTCATTTTTATTTCAGAGTCTTTAAAAAGCATTTCTTAAAAGAAACACCTCTGAGTAAAGTAGTTTCAGTAACAGCAACATAAAAAATTTTGTTTATGGTTTTTTGGCATTGTGATTTACTTTATTGAACCAGTTCATTCAAAAATTTTACTTCAATTTTTTTTTTAATTTTAAAAAAAAACTAGGATAAAAGCCAGAATTGCTCAAGAAGGGGCACAAGGGAAAATTGTTTGTCTTATATGGAAATAGGCACGTGCCCCAAATGCCCCCCCCCCCTGGGTACGGGCCTGGATTTTTAGCAAAAACTGGTTTTGGCAAATTTCGTTTTGATGCCATTTCACTATTTTTAAACAGATTTCAATAATTTGACTTTTAAACAATAGAACTAGGCTAGTGGAACAAATTGCAACCATAAAAAAATTTTTTATTTAAATTATTCAAATTTTACTTTCAGAAAATTTGCATAAATCTCCTGAGGCACTTTGAACGAAAACTTATTTGATTTTCTTTTTTTTCAACCGTATTTTAGCCTATCCTGAAAGTTTCATATCTGAAGCCTAAAATTTCATTCTTTTTTTCCATTTTTGCTCGAAATTGAAAAAAACAGTCGTTTTAAATTTTTTATAAGCAGTTGATATTTTTTTAAAATTTGTCGGCGCATGGTTAGATATTTTTGCTTTGTTAAAATTATAATAAAAAAATTTTCTGTAATTTTTTTCAAAATTTGTTTAAGAAATGACATTTAATATTATAAAAATATTATTATTGTAATTTTTATGTGTTATAAAATAATCCGAGCATTTTAAAAAAAGTGGTGTTAACATACAAAAATTTTTTAAAGAAAACACGTAATACAATAGATTTTATTTCCTTGAATTAAAAAATGACAACAAAAGGTCATTTCTCTGTGTACTTTTTTTGACGAAATAGTTTTGTGGCATACGTATAAATTTATGCGAGCTATATTGCGTGTGAAAATGTTAGGCATACTTAGGGTTGTTTAATCTCCCGGGAGATCAAAAAATTGGGAGATTCTCC